>JAOPJL010000001.1:13648486-13659935 GCA_027123545.1 Trisopterus esmarkii
CACACACACACACACACACACACACACACACACACACACACACACACACACACACACACACACACACACACATGCACTCAACAACTGCTAATAGAAACACACACACACACTCCAGCACATATTTTTCTACTTTTATTAAATAATTGTTTAAAGTAGCAAAATATTTCTTTGTAATACAATGAATTGTGCGTTTTTGGCTTTGTCTGCAGGTGACGGCGGATCTCCACCAAGTGCTGGCGGATAAAGGCTATGTGCTGGAGCACCGCGGCGTGGTGAAGGTCAAAGGGAAAGGGGAAATGACGACCTACTTCTTGAAGGACGGCCCTCCTAACAGTTAGCAGCCGTGGCGGCAGTGGTCGGGAATGTTTTGATTTCCGCTGCGAGTTATACGGGACACCTGGCAGAGGACTCGCTGAGTGGGCTAATGGCTAATGACTAGCGCTGCCATCACTTGAATTCAATGCAAAGATTTGAGAAGACATTGAGCATTTAGGACTTTGGAAAACACTTGTTCTCAAGGAGACGAATCTGTTGGTCGTTCGTAAGCCATTTTGGCCCACATAAGTATAGAAGGACTAATGTTATTTTTTTCATGTCTAGCCTCTCACTCAGGCTTCTTGAAAGATGCAAAGTCTGTTTATTTAAATCTACGCCTTTTAGCCTGTGTCAAAGAAAACAAACGCTGTACATAAGGCTACATTTTATTTTACTTTGTTTCGTGCGTGTTTTTGGGGTCGTTTTCATTTCAAGACTTATGAACAGGTACTCAAGATTTGTTTTCAGATAACTTATTTATTTCAGTCTTCACGTCTTGTGCAGAAGAACCGGAATATAAAAACGTGGATACGTACCTGCACAAATATCCATTCTATTACACGTTTATAAGTGTATGCACATGCATATTTGTGTGTGTATGAATATATGAATTCATTGAGATAGAACATATTGACCAAAGACTAAAGTAATTACTAGGAAAGACATCTCTGTTTTGTTTTTGCAAAAATCAACAGTGATTTCCAACTATGTTGCTAGGCAGTCTACGTAACCTCAGTAATTTTCCCCCAAATGCAGCCAATGACTGCTTATTTATTTTCACAAATATAAATATAAAATGCTTTATTTATCATCTCTCATTGAGTTAGCTAAGAGAGAATTGGGTGCCATCTTCTATTGCTAGAGGATAATGCTGCCCCCAATTATAGACATGTGAGGAAGAGAAGCGAATTTGAGCTTTGATCGCAACCATCTAAGAATCAGAAGTAGGTCTGCCTAGGATTACGCTCCCCCTGATCCTCATCCCAGGTCAGACTGGTTCCTTAACGTTTGAGCAGCCAGTAGACAGGTGGTGTTCAGCCATAAGAGTGCAATGTCAATAAATGTCCCGTTTTACAATTATTTAGCTTTTTGGAGCAGATGAAAGGAATTTAAAAAAGGACTTGGATCACCAGATTGTTCCACAGCCATCAGGGGAAAAAGGTTTCAGTGGTATCATCTTGGATTTTCTATGAAAAAATAGGGTGTTGTTTAAAGACAAGGTAACATACGACATGTACATTATGACTGAATACTGTGCTTGGAAGGGGCATAACTATTTTCACTGTGAGGTTTTTATGATACAACTAAACTGCTCTCTTGCCAAACTGAACTGCTCTGAAGCATGTCTGATTGTGGTTTCTTGTTTTCCTTTTTGTTTTAATGTTGGGTATTTTCTATCACCTGTATCCATCATTTCTATATTCTTAATGTTATTATAATGATTCCATATTATTATAACTATTATTAGTATTATTATTATTATGATTCTGCTCATTAGGATTCCATTCCAGTGAACGAGGATCAAAGACCAGCAGGCTTTCTTGTGTGGACAAACGTCAGACATAAAGAGCGTATGCTTACTGGTACCAAGTGATCAACTGTTCCCTTTGGACTCTGCTGGTTCCAAACGAACAGTGCAGTATTTCAACACGCCACACAGATATGAGGGTGCTGCGGAAGAAACTCAAGCATTATATGCTCACCCGACCACACAGCAGTCAACACAGATGCATGTGATTCACTGTACTTTTTATTTTCATTTCTAACACTTTTGCAGTATTGTAATCTCCGTCAGGCGTAAAGTTGACCTCTCCCTCCCATGCCTTAAACCTTGTATAATTAATTAGCGTTTCCAAATGGCAGTACATGACCACACATGCAGTATTTATGTAGAGAGGCAGACATGTCGAAATAACATATATAACATAAGATATAACTCATTTATGTTTGTCCCCAAATTTGTCTTTCAGGGATACTGGAAAAAAATCACAAAACATATTGCTAAGTTGTATTGCCTTAAGTTAATATCAAAACCAATTGTAGGAGATCACTGAACAGCAACTGTGCCTGCTTAGCCTATATGTACTGCGAGTATATGAGATAGAGAACAAGTTGGTCCAAATAATTTTTCAGTAAATATTCTCATGAGAATAATAATAATAATAATGTAGTCTTATTGGTTGGAGGCATTTTAAAATAATAATAAAAAACATTATCGGGTCATTCTTACTTTTTCGAGAAGTCACCCAGAAATTGCTCTTCCACCTGTTTTAAACTGGTAACCAACAGTTGATCATGTTTGGACCAAAGCCAGCTCATGCAGCCCTGTACTGTAAGGCCCTTCTGTGCAATGATAGTGGGCCTTTGGACATGGTGAGGGGATAGCGGGTAACATTTGAAGTATGGTGGTAACAAAACACCAAGTGTGCTGTGACCAACGAACAGAGATTTATATTGGGCAAACAGATTTATAAAGCGGACATAGGTTTCTTGAAATGTGCATTGTATGTATTCTATTTCTATTGGCTGTTCATAGACTTGTGTTGATTGTTAACTCTTGGGATGTTTTGGGGAGACAGAGGCCGAAGGAAGGGAACGGTGGCTGAAGGACCATTCTACTGAAACAGTGTTTTTGCTCAGGCCTAATAAATCCTTCCGTATTTGTTTTTTGTTTTCTTTGTATTTTGCTGAGTTGAAGGAGTTTAAATGGGGAGTGTTTTTAACAGGTGGACACGGACATAGTTGAGGACTATATGACAAAGAGAAAATAAAATCCCCTTGAAGAGAAAATTAATTAAAAAGAATTCAATGGCAGTTTTGATTGTTTTTTGTGATTTTATGGGTACTCAATTGCTGATGTCTATTGCTGATCACAATTCAGTCACAAGGACTCATTGTGCAATACATATTGAGCCTATCTTCAGATAGATCTTCTACCGTGTTAAAGGGTTCATTAGTGGCTGTCTTTTCACAGGGATACAATAACTAACACATCCGTAGTATAAATGGATTCATTATGCAGGGCGATCATTCAAGGAAATGAAAAGTTTTCAACCATACAACTTTATAGAGTTCAATTTGATCGAAGCGATGGGCATTGTTGGCCGAGCTCACATGGTTCAGGACCTAAAACAGACTGAAGTCGGGGTCCGTCAGCATCATGGCTTTGACAAATCTGCAAAGAAGGAAGGAAGCAAAAGAAGACACAATCAGCCTATAAAACCAACACAAAATGAAAATGAGATTTCACATTTTTATTAAACGTTAAGAAAACTATAATATTCCATACTTGGTCATTTCACTGTTCTGACGGGGATAATGTTTGATTTGGGTCCAGGGTTCAGGCCCCTCAGTCTTGGTTACCAACCACCCGTACTGCTGGCTGTCGGTCAGAGGCACGCGGTACAGCTGATTGGGGCCTGAAAGAAGCAGCAGCAAAAGCATGTATTTGGGGGCCATCAGGACATGGACGCCAGCACCGTCGCTCTCACCTGACCCAATTCTCTCCCCTGAACTCACATGTGGGTATCTGAACCCGTTTGACCATCTCTCTGTACTTCTCCTGACTTCCGCGGTGGGTGTCCCTGCTGTGGGAGAGATGCTGGGTGTCAGTGCACCTGGGGTGAGGTGAGGCCAGCCGTGAGCCCTCATGTTGGGGATTAGTCCTGCCATCTGTATCACAAAGAGAGACAGACAAACAGAATTGTTCTCTCACTGTTGCAGCAACAAGGCTCTTTTGTTGCAACATCAACCAGTATGTGGATAAGAGAAGCTGACTGGATCAAATATATGAGGGCTTATTTTGAAGATGGGCTGTTTGTACGCACAAAAAAAGTCTTTCTAGGATACAAAGCTACATTTAAATTGGCCAAGGGGATGTCATTCCTAGTAAAAGCATCATTACTTTCAGCATTAATGGTCTTGTCTAATTTGCATTGATGAAAAGCTTCTCTAAAAGTGGTGGTAATTATATAAACTTGTAATTATATAAACACTTCATTGGATTTTTGAGAACCATTTCAAGTGGATCAATAATTTTTAAGCCTATAGTCTCTGCAGTCTCTGCTGAAAATAGATTATGCTGCTCAAACGTGTTATATACAACAACTTCCGGCTGTTTTCTTCTACATTCATTTATCCTATGTCGAAAATGTACAGATCACTTAACTTGTGTGCACGGCGCTCCTCTAGGGGCTATCATTTGATCCCCTATGGGATTTTGATACCCCATGTTTGTTATCCCAAAGAAAGCCATCCTGTACAGTTTTCCTTATTAAATCCAACACGCAAATTCGCCCTGAAAAAAAAATCACAACTCTCGGTGTAGGTGACCGTAACCATGGTTACAGGCGCCGCCCCCGGGGTCTACGGTTCCATCAATGAGACCTTTTCGCCGAGGTTTTACTTTTCACTACGTGTCCTGACATCTAAATAAATAATTATTCCGCTTGTTTGTTCTTCAATGTAGCCTTCTTTAAACGTTGTTTTTTTTTTCTTTCATTTTTGCATCAGCTAAACTTTAAACTCAAGTTTAACAGCTACCGTTGTTATTCTTTATTCGCAATGCAACCGCTTCTTTCTTTGCGTCCCTAAAACGGTCCATGAAATAAAATGCAGGCCTAAGCCTACACGGCATGGCATAGTTGGCCTATTCTTTCATTTAAATGGTCAAGCTCATCTACCGGTCTAGCTAATTATTTTATGCCCCAGCAAAGCAATCATTATTTTTGTATTTTATTGCACCACCTTCTCTTCCTCCTTCCTTACTCCTTAATTCGATCCTTGTGTAAATAGCAGCCTTCCTGTAATACCGGCTGGCCACTGCTTCCTGCCCGCCAGCAGGGCCAGTCATGGTGCATGGTGTGACTGTGGGTGTGACAAGCAGCTCTTTATCCGTGCGTTGGACAAAGCACTTGGTAAACAAACGAGGCGCATGCATAGGCCCGATGTGGTGCTGAGAAAACAATATATGTCAGTTAATGCAACTTCTGTTTAGGCTGGACTCATGGAATCTAACTAGAATATGCTTCTCACACCGGGGCTGGGAAACAGGTTACACTAAACATAGATAATAGGAGATTCACCTTGACTCTACATAGTCATTCAGTCCCTATTTGTCTGTTCCACTATTGTTTGTTGTACGTCCTGGCACTTAATGAACGCACTTTATGCCCCTGTATTAATTCTTTGTACTTAATTGTGTAGCATGTGCTAATTATGTTGTGCATGCTTGCTGTGTAGCGTGTACTTAAATGTGTAGCACACGCAGTATCTAGTTATCACTGCTGTATACGGGGAGTGGGGTTAGCCTGGCGACTGTTAGTAGGCTACTTGCACTTGGTTCTATGAACATCTTTAGCCTACTGTACCAACAGCGATATTTTGTTTCACTTCTAATGACAAATGTACTTATTGTAAGTCGCTTTGGATAAAAGCGTCTGCTAAATGCCCTAAATGTAAATGTAAAATTAGATAATTGGCTATACAAACACTGACGTTTATAACACATAACACAACTTAAATTGGCAAGTTTGAAATAGCTGGTATACATCTTCATTACAGGATGGCAGTTAAAAAAGAAAAGGCTTTGGCACAGCTTAGGTAAGCAGCTGTGTTGTGATAGGTGCAGCTCTGGGTCAGACATGGTGCCATTTAACTGTTACAACAGGGTGGGAATCAGGCAAGTGCGGCCCTTTAACCCTGCAGCAACAGCAGACTGGCAGGACAACACTGTTATCCGATGGTCCATCGGATTACAGTTGTCCAGGTCATGGAACCAACTGGTCTTTCTTGCTCAACTGGTATAGCAGGGCAAAACATTGCTTAATTAAGAACAATGTAAGCACTCACAGTACTGCGGGAACATTTGCATAAAATAAATGGTATATGGCTATAACGTGTGTGTGTGTGTGTGTGTGTGGAGCCATGTGGAGCTTTTTATTCGTGGTTGGGTAAGCGGTCGCGCAGCAAGCCCCGCCCACTAAACCGGCCCGAGACTCTGCGCGTCTCTGCGTGCCGCGTGACGTCACAGGCAGCGACATCGATGGGAAGTCGAGCGAGCGCTGGTGAGTTTCTCCTAAACCAATAAAATCACCGAATTCCGCCTGGTCATTTAAACAGGGAAGTAGCTTCATTTGCTGCAAAGAAAAACGCACACGGACTTTCATAGCAGTAGTGGGCTGCCTTTAGTTTACCCCTGGTGTTGGTGTTGTTCAGCATATTACCAGCTAGCCATACAGTCGTTCGGGCCATCACTGTAAGTATAAGGCTATGTTTATTTGATATCGCGATTTTTATTGAGCAAGAAACCGGGGCTGCCTTATGGTTGCTAGAGGCCAATGATGTGTGAATGAGATGATTGTTCAGCATGCTGTCAAACATGTAACAGTTGGTGCCTAAGCTTGGTGACCCGGTGGCTCTTTTTTTTTTAGCCTAGCAGGTTAGTCGAACATGGGTTTATACGTGCGTAAGCTGGTTTGAATGCAGCTCATCATTGAGATCATCACTTACAACCCATAGAAACCAATGCATAGTGAGATTTACTGTGAAATGCTAGTTTAACGTGAGGCTAGTGGGTAGGTTTCGCAGGTTGCCGTAGAACGGTTTATTCTGTTAATACAGGGATGAGACAGGGATTTACCTAATATAATTATAGTTGTTTGTGCGGGTGTGGGTGGGTGTGTGTGGCGATTGGGAGTTAAGGGGAAGATAAGTACTCTATACTTAGTAAGACTAAAGTACCTGCATATTACCATCTGACAGAATAATGTGCCGAGAACCCTATCTAACTAACTCTTAGTTAACTTTGCTTGTAGGTTGGTTAACGTCCATACGCTGCTTATAGATGCTGTCATAAATAATCTAATCCTGCCCACAAACTTCAATGATGATGACATATCAAATGTCCTGATAGACCAGTTGCTGTATTTGGCTTCTAACAAACCACCAATGTGTGTAAAGCCTACATGGTATTACATAGCTATAATATTTTAACTCATGTGATGATCATCATATTGGTGTGCAAACTGCAATTTACATTTCTGCTTCTTTATTTGTATATTTAAACAATCCCCATCATCTGATACGAATTACATCAATATACATTTATATATAAAATAAATACATTTATATTCAACACCTGTCAAAAGTGGTCATGGATTAGGTTGAATACAAAAAAGTGAATAGAAAGATGATGATGATTTAAGTATAATTTGAATGATATAACTTGTATGAAGCAGCATGCAAATATTAAGAAATAGCCTACAGTTATCCCTCCTAGTATTCATTTTCTTAATTCTAATAAATGCCTCTGCATATTCTTTTTAAAGGATGATTTACTTTTTATTAGACAGATATTAAGGGGTCAATTATTCCACTTGGAATATTAATAACATATCATTTATTTCCACAAGTTGGTCCTTAGGCTGGGGGCCACAATGTCACTGTTACCGGAAAATCTGGTTATGTGTGTTATAATAACAAAAAACGATTTAAGTCTATTGAAAACGTTGGCATCGTTGAGGTAATGGTGCAGCTGAAGAATGGGGCCATGCTTGAAGAATTCCTCTGCTGAATGGTGAGCGGCGGGGAGAGGCCGGAGTGCACATCTCCGCTTCTAGTTCTCATTCCTTACTTTTGTTGTGTTCCCTGCAGAGAAAATGAGCATCCCCCTCTCTCGCTCTGAGGTGTTCGGGGAGCTGAGGAAGGAGCTGTATGAGGATGAGGAGTTCAGGCAGTCCGACGCCCACGTCTTCATCATCATGGGAGCGTCGGTGAGAATGAGAAGAAGCACAAAAATTGGGAAGACCAACTTTGGCCAGGAATCAAAGATCGCTGAAGTAGTGGCCAAAGTTTGCAAAAATGTTTTATTACGATGGCGTTTGACACAATGTAATACTTGCATATATGCAATTACACACATATTCACCCATGGATAAATACCCACACATATTGCAACGTCCTGCACTATGCACACTCAATATTGCGACATCCTTCAGTTAAATCTTTCATATCAAGCAAGTGTGTGTTGTAATGCCTCCAAAGCAAGCACATAATTACACATGTAGGTGGAAGTGTGTTAACAGATTTCACTGAGCTTGTGCAAACAATAGGTGTCGATTATATAGTCCAAGTGAAGAATTTAGATAGAAAGTAGACCAATGGTTCCCCTTTGCCGAGCAGGTTATGCACAACACAGTTCCCTGTTGCTCCACTTCCAGCATGTTTTGTCCACACTGAACTGACAAATAGTTTTAATACTTCCTCATTCCATAAAGTGCTCAGACTCCAGTCTCTATCTCCTCAGTCACTTGGCTTAGCCAATCCCACTTTTTCCTATCTGATATTCAAATACAATCCATGTCTAGATCTGTCTAGGAATTTCCTTTTACTAACCTCTGGTTTAGTTTAATGGTAAAATAAAAAAAAACGCCATACATTTATGGTTATGTTAATGTTGTTAATTACAATCAACCTTCATATCTTGTTTTTGTTTGCCTGAGGCTGTGTGCGCTGGGCTGGAGAAAGGCTTACTCTTACATTTTTTGCAGTGTCACTGGCTGTCAGCGTTTTTCTATTTTAATACTTTTCATGGGAAAGACTTTTCCCAAGCAAACATTGACCAACCTTATTCGATGAGGCTGTTCTGGCCATGCATAAGTATAGCTGTTTATTACTTCATTTGATATATGTACTTCCTTCTAATATGTCCGGTGTGTTTGTGCGAATGTTTCTGCTGGGTGTGGTCCTATTCGAGATCGAGATTATACTTGTTTTTTGGATTTTAACCCCTATGGCATTTTAAAAAAATAACTGCAAAAGTGAAATATGTTATCTGTTGTCTACCATCTGCAACTAAGAATATGGGCTATTTCTGTGTGTCAAGCCCCGTTAGTATGAATAATGAACCAACTCGATGAACAACCCCAATGAGGTCTTAGCTGTCATCTTAGTAACATTTACCCAAGCAGTGCAGCAGGATGGGAGAATTTATTTAGACGTCATCGGTATACATGTTCATCAAGCTATTAAATTGCTAGATTGCTATAAATCCTTTGGTGTAAAACGGTGTAAAACGGGGGGGGGGGGAAGCATGGTTTTTTGTGCTATTAGTTATTTAAATCATTGGACCATGGCTGTCACATGACACCTTTCATCTGCGTCCAGACATTTGCCTTAGCTCAGGTGTTTGGTCGTCTGCTCTTCACACAATGGTGTTCATGTTAACTGCTCGGTATCCGCTCCAAGTATGATTCACATGGTTGTGAATGTGTCTAGGTAACCACACTCACCTGTCGGCCATTAGTTGGTCTCTTGTTTCGCCAGCGGCTTGTTCACACGTGAGCATGCATCAGTCCTTCTGAAGTGCTGCAATGATTTCCACAGGCCCTTTGCAATGCCCCAACCGCAGCCTGCGATGGGGGCAACATGTGATAACCATGTTGGTGCAACTTTAACCTTGTTCATCTTCTGCAGGGGGACCTAGCCAAGAAGAAAATCTACCCCACTTTATGGTGAGTCAATGATATAATGAGCCATTGTATCATTTGAAGAACAGGAAAATATTAGAGAAAATTAAGCTTAAAATGAATTACACTTAAATAATGTAAGTGCTGAAGAAGAGATGTATACACCTTCTGGTCAACAGGTTAGTGAATCGGGCATTGTTTTTCCGACTCGTCAGCCACAAATCCAGGGTGTCACTGCTAATGATCCCCTATCGACCTAAACTGCCAGTTGCAGTGCTGCTTTGTGTGATGTCCGAGGTCAACAGTTGGATCATGTGTGACTCTCTCTCTCTCGCACGACCCGACCTGACCTGACCTCTGGATGATGTGTCCCTCTGCCAGGTGGTTGTTCAGGGACGGCCTCCTGCCAGAGGAGACCTACTTTGTGGGTTTTGCCCGCACACCACTGACCGTGGATGCCATCCGTGCCGCCTGCATGCCTTACCTGAAGGTAAAAACAGCCCCCACCCGCCGCAAAACGCCCCCTCCTCCCGTAGGAGTGGCCTCTGTGGTGTGCATGCAGTGCATTTTGTCTTCATATAAAAATAAACAACATGTCTTCCCTTTTTCTGTCACCTTATCCCTGTTCTCATGTCAAGGCTGAATGCCAGCAACGGGATGCTTCGCATGAGTTGTTGTTGTTGTTATTATTATTATTATGTTATTGGAGAGGGGGAGAGAGAGAGGGGGAGACTTTTAGTTGCATGGATTTAGCGATGAGGGGGAGGGACTTACGTTTTGATAGAGGTATTTCGGGGACTGTTAACAAAGTGTACACAGCCCGCAGGAGGTAAGACATAACAGTAAATTGAGTTGCGGCAGACTGGTATAACGCTGCGATCGCGTCCCCCCCCCTCTCAGCCTGCCCTCTCTGTGTCCCCCCTCCCCAGGCAGCGGACTCCGAGGCGGAGAAGCTGAAGGAGTTCTTCAGCCGCAACACGTACATCAGCGGGCGCTATGCGGACGAGGACTCCTTCGCCAAGCTGCACACGCACATCCGGACGCTGCCGGGCGGCGTGGACGCCAACCGCCTCTTCTACATGGCCCTGCCGCCCACCGTCTACCACGACGTCAGCAAGAACATCAAGCACCACTGTATGAGCACCAAGTCAGTGCACGCCAACTCCTCCTCTTCTTCGTATTTGATCCTGTTCTGTTATTGATTACTTGAGTACGTGCTTCAAGCCAAGACCACCTGAAGTGGATTCGGACGCATTAGTCGCTTAACAAGCATTCAGGAGATGTATGCATCCAGGTCCAATGACCGCACAGCCTACCTGTAGGCCGTGGACATCAGACACCTACATTCCCCTTCCGGAAGACTAGCGCTAGCACTATTGTGCCCCCTGTATAAACAGTATCTATATCTCAAGGTCATCGTGTCTGGCTGCATTTCGATTCCCCGTCCCTGTGTTGTTTTCTCATCTTTACCCTGTTTTTTGTGCTCTAATTATCCCCTTTAGTCAAATTAGCTCTCTCGCTCACCAGGAAATGATTCAAGGAATCAGGAGTCCACTCATGCCTTGTTAATGTGACATGACCGCGGGAAAGTAATTTGTGTGTGTGTGTGTGTGTGTGTGTGTGTGTGTGTGTGTGTGTGTGTGTGTGTGTGTGTGTGTGTGTGTGTG
>JAOPJL010000001.1:13660035-13674504 GCA_027123545.1 Trisopterus esmarkii
TGTGTGTGTGTGTGTGTGTGTGTGTGTGTGTGTGTGTGTGTGTGTGTGTGTGTGTGTGTGTGTGTGTGCGCGTCGTACAGAGGCTGGACCAGGATTATCGTGGAGAAGCCGTTTGGGCGGGACCTGGCGAGCTCTGAGGAGCTGTCCACTCACCTCTCCTCGCTGTTCACCGAAGACCAGATCTACCGCATCGACCACTACCTGGGCAAGGAGATGGTGCAGAACCTCATGGTGCTCAGGTGAGCTGGGGAACCACGCACATCTCGGGAGAAGATATTTCCGTTTACTCGAGTGCATTATCGTGTTAGAATGAATGTGAATGTGTTGAATTCTAACTTCTCTCTAAATGTACACTTGGTTTCATCGTAACATTCGATCTGCTTGAAAAAATATATATAGTTAGAGTTAGACAATAGTTTCTCTTGGTTTTGTATTATACATCTCCAGTGGAGGAGATGGTTCTGCATGTCCCATTCTTCCTATGTTAAAGTTCACACGTACATAAGAGTTGTACTGATTCACTCCCGCTCCACACACATCCACATTTTAGACCTTCTAGCAATGGTTCTAAATGTAATGGTAATTAAATAGCAATCTATAAATTAAGGGTTCATTTTGGAAAGAATCCCAGCGGTGCCGGCATGGCACCACAGTGAGACGTGCGCGGTGTCTGTGCATGCTGTCCGCCCGGTGGTCTGCGGTCCCCGGCATGCTAATGACCCGTGGGGGGGCCATTGTCACTGTGTTTCAGGTTTGGCAATCGCATCTTTGGGCCCATCTGGAACCGGGACAGCGTGGCCAGTGTGGTCCTCACCTTCAAAGAACCCTTCGGCACCCAGGGGCGAGGGGGCTACTTTGATGATTTTGGCATCATCCGGTGAGCAGATGAAACCCAACGAACCTCGCCCCCCCCAAGAGGCATAGTCCATTGACAATGGCTCTGTCCATGAATGGGCTGATTGAAACGTGGGACTGTGTTCGCCGTGCTAAATATGTTCTCCTCCCACACCTCTTCTCCTCTTTTGTCCCAACACCTGTTGTGTTCCCTCCCTTCTCCACGCCGGCCAGTGACGTCATGCAAAACCATTTGCTCCAAATCCTCTGCCTTGTTGCCATGGAGAAACCGGCTTCCACCAGTTCCGATGACGTCAGAGACGAAAAGGTGCGATTCCGTCACGACCGATGTCACGTGACCGAGAACTGTGACTTCTCAACACGCGAGCACATCACCAGATCAAATGATGTTGCTCATCTGCTAATCATAAGAATCAGAACCCCCCCCCCCTCAGGCAGTTCTTCTTCACAGTAGTTTCTGATTGTCCCTTTGCGCCCCCTGTAGGTGAAGGTGCTCAAGTGCATCACCCCGGTCACCATGTCAGACGTGGTGCTGGGCCAGTACGAGGGGGACCCCGACGGAGAAGGGGACGCCAAGCTCAGTTACCTGGACGACCCCACGGTTCCCAAGGGATCCACCCAGGCCACGTTCGCCACCGCCGTTCTCTACGTGCACAACGAGCGATGGGACGGTACACAACATAGTGTCTTCTCTACGTAACGTAATGTCATTCTGACCCCTCAGCATTTAAAAAATCCTCTCAGGCCACAGTTGGCTTTCTCATCTTTTGGTTGTGTTATCAACCATTTGTCTGCCTCAAATTGATAGAAAAACATTGCTTTCAAGAGAGCTCCACGGTAAACTGCAGAAGCCGTCCACAAACCCACAAATATAGGCAGAATTGTTTTCGATCTCGTGGGTCAACATTTGATTTGATAAGCTGTCATCCATCCGATGAACATTCAGGAATGTGCAAGGAAATGGACCATGTGCCTATTTATTTTTTACAATATGAATGACGGGCTAGTATGGGAAAGATGTTTTTAGTTATATTTCGTGATGAGCCCTTCCCCTCTGCTCGCCCTCCCCGTCCCTCCCCAGGCGTGCCCTTCATCCTGCGCTGCGGGAAGGCCCTGAACGAGCGCAAGGCGGAGGTGCGGCTGCAGTTCACCGACGTGCCCGGGGACATCTTCGGCAAGCAATGCCGCCGGAACGAACTGGTGGTGCGCGTGCAGCCCAACGAGGCCGTCTACGCCAAGATGATGAGCAAGAAGCCCGGCGTGTACTTCAGCCCCGAGGAGACGGAGCTCGACCTCACCTACAAGAGCCGCTACAAGGTGGGGCGCGTGGGGGGGCATTGGAGGGTGTTGGGGCATGCCAGGGTTACTTGAAGACCTACCATTTTGGTTTTCCTACTGAATCACTGAGTCACATTGTGTTCGATTGGGCCAATCCAAGTGTGTAGGCCGGAGGATTGTAGAATGAAAATAAATGAAATAACCGGTTTCTGTCCACTCTTAACTGGCTGAGCAGCTTCGTGAGGCGAGTGATGGACTCGGTGTTACTCAGCTGTGTCTATAGCGTTAGTGGAACAGGTTTTGGGACGGTCCATAGTAAGATGAGCCCCTGCACTAGACATTTTTGTTAACAAAAGCGTAGCAGGCTAGCAGGCCTTTTTGTTTCGTAGAACGTATCAGTTGTAGGATGGGTGATTGTATTGGATGATTTTCATGATGCCATTATTGAAATCCCCACCGATCAGTATCGATGGGGATAAATGTCCAGGTACCTTTTTTTTTAAGCTAGGCGCCAGTTGAAATGTTACACATTGCAGCTTCAAACACGAGCTCTGTCTGTTCTCAGGACGTGAAGCTGCCAGACGCCTATGAACGGCTCATCCTGGACGTGTTCTGCGGCAGCCAGATGCACTTTGTTCGCAGGTGGGTTGAGTTGTTGTCAAGTTTGACTTGGTCCCACCCTGTGAGATCCATCACAAGAGGCAGCCCTCCGTTGATTGTGTCATACTGGGATGCCATGGCATTGTTTAGGAAACAAGATTTAATTTGACCCTTCAATAGGTCGAATTGGTTTTATTAGAAGGATGTATTGTGGTTCTGGTTCCAGTTACTCCTCTGTTTTTCAGTGATGAGTTGAGGGAGGCCTGGAGGATCTTCACACCCATCCTCCATCAGATCGAGAATGAGAAACCAAAACCTGTCCCTTATAAATATGGCAGGTAAGATACCCAGTTTACGCAAACAAACATACCTTTACGCTAGATGCCCTGCTGTCACCAACAGAAAATAGACTTGCTACAGTTTTTACTTCATTTTTGTGTTCTTACATTTGTGTTGTTTTTGTGATCAAGTATCTTCACCTGTAAATACTGCAACCCTTCCTCTCCCCTACCCCTCCCCCAGCCGCGGGCCGGTGGAGGCGGACGAGCTCTCCAAGAAGGTGGGCTTCCGCTACGAAGGCACCTACAGATGGGTCAACCCCCACAGACTGTGAGCCTGACGGGGGGCGCGCTTCCACCAGAGGCCTGAAGGGGGCGCCAGAGAGCACTGGTTTGGGGGGGGCCTGGAGTGGTGTCTTGTGGCGCAGGATGAATCCCTACCAGTTAATGAGCAAGAGGCTTTGTGGATTATTATTATTATTATTATGTACACGGTGCATAGCAGGATCTCTCAGGTGTGGTATATATGTTTATGCTGGGGCCAGTTTGTTAGAAACTGTTGAACTAGATTTTGTGTCTCCATATACCATAACTACATTGTTTACTATTCAAGGCTTCTTCAAATTAACGTAGCAATTGGTGTTTCATGGCGTCACTTTGTTGTGATGTTAATACTTAGGACAAAATTACGGAGGGGTCTGTATTTGAAAGGCAATAATTGTACTCATTAATATCTATATAGGTATGTATGTGGCTTGGTAAAATATTAACTTAGAAATTGTCTCCGGTGCATCTGCCATGCGTAGGAGAAGGTGAGGATAGCAATGCACTACACACAGAAAGCACTTAAGAGCCATGACCTGTGGGCGTTTACCACTTTACCAAACGAAGGTAACCAAGCAGACAACAAAGGAGATTGTCCACCAGCTGTTACTTTAACTTGTATATAGACTTTGAGATTGTATGACTATAGGGTGCTTTGGCTGCATTTAAAATCCTGATGAGCGGATTATTATTCTTTCTTACATTGCGTATTTAGCCTCCTGCTTTTGCTGCCTGGGACCAATGAACCAAGCATACACTCTGTGGCCCTGTGAGCTTGAATTGTATGTCATATTGTTCCAGCTTCTCTCTCGCTTTGATACGTGAGCAGTCTTAACCACGCCTAACCGACACAAACCCAGTGTTTGTCAGCTGGCTTAGTTAGGTCATTCCCTTGTTTTTGTTTACAATTCTCACAAAGCATATTTAAGTGGCTGATCATTCCAAATTTGAAAAGGAGGGTGGGGGGGGTCAATTAAGAGGGTTTGTATTGCTGGTATACAGTCAAGTTTATTTGGCACACTGTAGTTTAATTACCTTTCAATAAACAAGTCTTTCATTGATATTGTCAATGTTTCAGGCGTTTTGTGAAAATGTTTGTGCCTAATGGGGCTGGATTTGAGTAGACCTGTAATACGCTGGTCATCACAGCTACGAAGCCTGGAAAACAGGGCAAGATTAATAAAACAAGCATTCTTCTGCACCACATCTGTTTTCTTGGGCAGTTCATATGTTTGTCAATACACAATGAAATTCTTAAAAATCATTAGTTCATTTAATGGGAAGGACAAGAGGGAAAAAAGTTATATTGTTTTTTTATATTCTTAATTACAGTAATGTCAGGCGTTTAAGGGGTTATTCGCTTGCATCTTGCTGCAAAAGTCAAATAATTCCAAATACTAACATCTACATTAATTCAGTGGTGAATGGTCCGTTTGATTCACTGCCAGTGATGGATCCCCATTAAGTCCATAGAGGCCATGTTGGGACAGCTCTATATGCGTGCACCGCATTCCAGCTGCTACAAGAAACTCCTTTATGCTCCTAGACCATGGAGTCTAACATCAATCCCAGGCAGGATTCCCACCAAATGCTCAATATGCAGTCAATAACAACTCTTGAATCGGATTAATCAAGGCATAATTTATTTTGACAAGTTTCCATTAAATGTTATCCAACCGTTGAAATTAAGCGCATTAGTGTAAATCGAAAGGCAGGTGTTTTTTTTTTGGACATAATATTCATGACGACCATTAATGCGTGACCAACCAAAGGCAAGGTCAGGGTGAACCGTCAGCCAAACCACAGAGACATTTAGAAAGCAGGTCTTTGGATTCACAAAGCAGAGGAACAACCAAAGACTGAGCAACAATGCATTAGTAAGGCACTTCATATCTGCACGTTGCTAGGTGACGTTAAAAGACATACAGTTGGGAGCTGTCAACCCACAAATGCACTACACAACACGCTTTGATACTCAAGGAAAACACATACACCAGCAAATCACAATACGTAGGCCAACTTAAATGAGGTACACAAACTTAACTGGACGGAGTTAAAAACGACTTCCCTCCCACAGAAAAACAATAATCCAAGTGCATGCTTATCCCTTTTCCAAATCTCTATACTCCAACTCAACCCGTTCAAGGGCTGAGTTCAAATAGGTTTAACCGCACCTTGCCCCTTGAGTCGATTCAAAAACATGTTCTCCTGCTTCAGAAGGTGATATAGCCAGCAACGTCCTAGCTATGTTTAGTAAGGCTTTATGTACACACAGTCACAACAAGACAAAAATAAAACATGCATTTTGATTAAATCTAAATGATTAAGACCTAAGAGAAAGTACCACACGACTACGAAAATTGGTTGTTCCCGTAATGACCTTTCAACTCCCCGTACTGGGAAGGGTTGAGATGATGGACCAAAAGCTCTTGAAAAAGTTGATACAAAAAGTATCTATATATGTGTGTGTGTATATATATATATATTTATATATATTTATATTGGCAGGAGAAAATTGTTTAGCTACAGCTCAATATGCTCAAGACGGATGCATCCAAACCAGATATTCCAGGAACCAGATATTCCTCTCACCTGTCAGATGGTAGTGGCTCAAATCCAACTGATCGTTTAACAGTTTTAACAGGCGAGCTGCGATCGATGGCCCTCTCTCTCTCACTCTCTCACTCTCACAGAGTAGGAAGGCTCTCGGTTGGGTCAGGTGTTACATGTGCTCCGGGTGGTTCTGCAGACAGCTTATGAACTCTGTGACGGGGTGGCCCTGGTAGCAGATCTTATACACCGCGTTGAACAGTGGGAACCTGGAGAGACAGAGAGAGAGTTGTACTGTTGAGTACTATAATTGTCCCAAAGTCCTAACATAAGACACTTCAGAACGGTCAGTATGGGGAGCCTGCTGTTGCCCCGGCAACTTACTTGTCGATGAGGTTCTTGTGCTTCAGGATGAGGTTGACCTCGGCGGCCGTCGCCGGTCCCTGCAGCTTCTGACCGTTGAGCATTTCCTTCTCCAGCTCCTCAATGGACTGAGCAATGCAAAGCAATCGAAACACATTCAAATTAGAACATTCCTCGATCCGCCTGTATACCTGTACACTAGCCTTCATCGTATAAGACCTCATTTTAAAAAGGGTCCTCCTTGGACCAAGGACAAAGCCAAACAACCACCACCACAACCACCACCACCACCACCACCACCCAGACGCCTCACCTTGCCCGTCTTGGCGAAGGCCTCGGCCACCTTGCGGTTGCGACCGCCGTAGCAGGTGGTGATGAGGTCGGCCACGCCGCAGCTCTCCAGGAAGGTTGCCGAGGAGACGGGCCCGGCGGTGCAGAAGATGCGGGCGAAGGCGATCATCTCCATGAGGCCCAGCCGGATCACCGCCGCCTTGGTGTTGTCCCCGAAGCCCAGGCCGTCGCAGAACCCCGCGCCCACCGCCACGATGTTCTGGCGGCCCGACGGGGGAAGAAATCGCAACAACACGGGGTTTTAGGACACACAAAGTGAGTTAAATCGGCAAATGGTTTATTCTGTCATTTTCCAGGGGAGACTCGGTGCCCACCTTGAGCGCCCCGCAGATCTCCACAACGTCACACTCCTCCACCACGGTGACCCGGAAGTTATCCGTCTGCATGAGCTCCTTCAGCAGAGCGCCGTGCTTCTCATTCTTACAGCCTGGACGGAAAGAAAAACAGTTACATACATTATGCCCCCGTGACCAAGAAGACGATAAAAGATGCCGACGCAAACGATTTCAGCACACCAAGAAACGTGGCAAATATAGGTATCTCGTTGTAGGGCCCTGATCAGACATTGACACGCTGAGGTTAATATTTATCTGCCATTCCATTAACAAGCACCTTTGCATGTGAATCATATTACTAAATACAGCCATAATTACAAAATGTATAACCAAAGTGGCTCATTTCTGTCCTGCCCGACAGAAACTGACCAGCCAGGTCATAATACAAAGGTCATAGCTCAGCCGCTTATCGACAGAACCGTCTACTGCAGTTAGTATGCGGTGTGCATTAGGAGAGCGATTAAGAGAAAGAACATCTCTTTCTTTCTGCAGCGGCCCCTCACCGATGGTGGTCTCGCAGAACTTCTCGTCGGCGACCTCGTTGGCGATGTTGGCCCCCATCAGCACGCTCATGGTGATGCTAAGCTTCTCCTGGATCACCTCTGAGATGAGCTTCAGCCCATCGGGCCCCTCGTCCACACCCTGCAGCGAAACATGGAGCAGGTCATGGAAACCAATACATACAAGAACAAATAATAGACACAAGATAAACAGATACACAAGATAAACAAATAGGCAAACAATGGACCTATTGACACATAGAAGGATTACAAAAGGAAGATTAAAAAGTAGCAGTGGTAGCTGTGGCTTTGAAAGAATGTGGGAGGGTTGGCCGTGAACCCAACCTCCACTAGGCCATGTCATGTTGGATTCTAGACTTTATTGCCAGTTCAATGGGCTGATGCGATTTTTTTTCTCTGGCACAGCTTGAAAAAAAAACCACACAATGAGTTCAGGTTGATGATAAAAGCTGCACATTGACCAATCACTTTCTTCTTGCCGACGGTAGATTCAGTGCTTTGGATGAAGGTACAGGGACGGGAAAGAGCTTCAGGCTTCCCTAAACCAACACAGAGACGCAATACTGCCTCTCTTGACGGTTGGAATAGTGGTAATGTTTAAAATAAGGATTGGTTGTTCAAACAAGATATTTTTTACATTTTCCACTTGGATAGTTTGAATATACAGTACGTTTGTAAGTTAGTGCCAGACAAAACCTTCAGGCAATAGAAAAACAAAACTTGCAAGTTTGGTTTAGTGCAGAGAATTTGGATCTAAACAAAACTGTTGAATTTTATTGAATTAGTTTCATTTAAGAATTCCCCCCCGATTTGAAAAGGTAGTCATACAGTAGGAAGACTTGACTCCCCCAGCAAACAAACTACAAACAGATCAAGAAGAGCCTGACCATCAATGATTGCCTAAAGCTTCAGGGACGCACAATCATTGTGGCCTCTAAGCGCAGTATTATCATCACACAGATAAAGTAAGCCGTTCTTACCTTGATCAGAGACATTCCGAGTGCGTCACTCTTTATCTTCCCCTTAATGGTGTCACACACTCTGCCAATAAACTGGTGGGGGATCACAAACACCAGGATGTCTGCATCACCGGCGGCATCCACCAGGTCTGGGACAGCCACCTAACGGGTGGGTGGAGGCGTGAAGCAAGGGGTTAATAGATCTGCTATTACAGCTGGTGTTACATCACACCTAGTTGGATCACGCGCAAATGATTAGGACATGGCAACGTTTTTTATGCATTGATTGAAATGGCAGTTAATGAACATTGAGCATTAAAACATTGTGCAAAAAACAAGACACAACACATACCTGCATGCTTTCTTGCATTCAAGTTGAATATATTAAATGTATGCAAAACAACAAGGAGGATATATTCAATAGTCCATATTCACAACAAACGGATACACGGCAGAAGATAAGCATCACTGTGAGAGTATTACTTACTACATTGGATGGAAGTTTGTGCCCAGGCAGGTACTTCACATTTTCATGGTCAGTGTTGATAATCTCGGTCAGTTTACGGTCATTAATCATCTCCTCAAACACCCACATATTGACGGTGTTGTCAAACTGTGTATTAGTAGCAGCATTGCTTCCAATGATCTTGGCAATGGCCGAACCCCTTAATAGTGAAAGATAAATAAATGTATTAGAAAACATAATCAAAGTGGATGCAATGAGAGGCTGATTGGATAAATGTTCAAAAATGTGATTGAAAATGTGCCTCCATCATTTACACACAATAAGAAGACTATCTGCTTTTAATCATAGTCAAAGTTAATTCAATAATTAGCCAAGGTTTAAGATTCAGCATTGGTTAAAAGAGCTGACCAAAATAATGGAATCATGCACTGGACTATGGTTAGGGTGACCCCGATGTGGTCTTTGTACGTCTCCTTTCAGCAACAGACGTGTGTGAGACGTTGAGCTTTGTGTAATAGACAATGCAGCTCATTGCATGCAGTGAGACATAAGTGGCACAGATAATCGATAGCATATATAGTGATAGCGTGGGTGATTACATAATGAATAGAACTGTTCGGGCAATTGTGGCCGAATCCCATAGACGTTGTACATCTGCAGCCATCGGTGTGTTGTTATGCAATGTGTAAACTGGAGCCATGATCAGAGCACGCACACCTCGCCTTTTACCCTGGAACAGGGTGCTCCAAGTGAGCGTTATCGAAGTGAGAGAGGGTGGGACTTTCAGTTGCATGGCTGGAGGTGCGGGCGAGAGACGAGAAGGACTTCTGATAGATGGATCTCCATCTCCGTGACATTATTCGGAAACCGCTTATTTATCATTCGGATCATTGTTGTTCCATGTTCGTATGCTTCTCCCTCGAGGGATTGTTAACTGGCCTTCAGATATAGAAAATATGCCACCGGAAATAGTATTAATCTAGCCGGGATAACGCAACAACTGAGGATCTTCTCAGCCTGCTCGCCATTCATACCCATCTCATCTCCTGTAGCTCGACGATTACATGGACATCGCAGTGACCAAGTCACGAGTCACAATGCGAAAATAAAAAATGGGCAACTGTGTGATCATAATCCAAGGTAACCTGGTGAGCAAACCTCCAAACGAAACGGTAAAAACTAGTTAAAAGCGGTCCAGTCTTCTCAGAATATTAGCAATTATTGCTAGCGGTTCGCATACAAGTGTTTGAAAATCAAACACTGCGTCAATTGCAAAGGGTAGTGATCCTTTCGCTTACTTTGAGGCAGTAACAACATATCCTTATATTAACATATGCACTTACCAATTTCCAGAGCCAATGATGCACACTTTCTTTGGAGCTGCCATAGTTAATGCAATGAATAACAGAAAGGGTGCCTTTACCCACTGAGGCAGAGCGCGACTAGTACTACTGCCCGCAATGTGGGCGTGGAAACCTACGGCGGGGCTCTGCTCTAATTGGCCGATTAGATGATTAACGGAACCTCCCACTGACCGGTGCCAAGTGAGGCCATGGCCGTGGTCGAGCTGTATTGCTTGCTAAAGGTCAGTAAGATGAAAGCAACTCGCAGGAAATGGAAATTTAGCTCTGCCTGTTTCAGTCGTGACATTCATTTGACGCTGATCATGGCGTAAATAGTTTTTTTTTTTTCAGAAAATCTTTAGTGAGATTTGAGGGGCACATTGTTTGGGGTGAAGACTGAGGACATGACTACTTACATGAATATTCCAAGTTTCATGTAGGTTTTCCAATATCACTGTTTGCCACCTGGTATTGGACATTTTGACCCAGACCAAGCCCAAGTCCGCGGTCCTACAGAACCATCCATTACGTCAGCATTTGCTTTTTAGTTGGCAATATCTGAATTTGCTTGAATTTACTTGAATACTGGAATTTGTATCCCAGGACCCCTATCAGATACCCCAGAAAGCCACAAGCATTTGACTGAACTCAATACAAATATTATATGATATACTATTATCTGTTGAGCATGAATCAAATTAATTTGTTAGTTTGAAGTAACCCACACATTTACACATATAATTGTATCTAAGGCAGATTTCAAAGAGCACTGCAAGGTGCTAACCTAGGATATAATATTGAAAAAGTCCACAAAATAGTGAAATGGCATGTAATATAAGAGAGCAATATAGGAGGTGTGGCGTGAGAGCGTGTGAATAGGGTGTTTTGTGTTAGAGTCGGCTGCTCTGCATCATGACTTTCCTATTTATGTCTTCCTCACAGCATGGTCTGGAATAAGGATTTCCCTGTTGCATAAACACGAATCGGAAGTGTGACAAGACCGATTCAATGAGTTCAAAGAAGCATTTTATTCTTTGATATCCTAACAAAAGGGCCCTGTTGTGTAAGAGTTGGACAGTGTATCAGCACTATTTATTGACCCTATGAGGAGCCATTACTTTTCCGAATGCCTGTTTAAACTTAGAACAGTTTGACATCTGTCGACACCTGTACACATGATTAATCATTATAAGTTATTTAGTTGAATTGGAATTCATAGCAGTTGCCAAAGCGTCCCAGCCTGCATCCCCCAGCTAATATTATTCCCAGTGAGGTGACTCTTTTAATTAAGGTCAGCTTTTCACTTGATTAACACACAGGTGATTTTACCAGTACATTATTGGTTCATAACGTTGAATTAAAATAATGCATCAATGAGGGGCGATCATAACTAAATACATATATAGTTTATATTCAGTTGCCACAAGTACAATAATAGACAGAGTAGCACGTTACAAACAATGCGATCCACAGCCATTCGAATATTTACATAGATTTTTAGAGTTGATGTACTGTTGTGCTTAACAATAGCAGTACATGGTATAGCTTCAGCGAGTGTAGAGACATCCCATTAGAGTACTGTACAGTGGTATTCTTTGTCAATAGTATATGTTCTGATTGCCCTCATAGAAGCAGCCTAGCACGCACACACGCACACGCACACGCACACGCACACGCACGCGCACGCGCACACACGCACACACTTTATATGAATACATACACCATTAGAACCTAAACTCTGTTTGCAGAGTACTAACAATTTGAATTACGGACATATAGGAAACTAAAGAATCATACTTAACTTACGTCTGTTAAAAACCCACATGCATTCACGCACACATAGATACACACAGCCCACACACACACACACACAAATCACACACAAAAAAACAAAGACACAGTGATGAAACATTCAGCAGATAGGCATGCCGATATACTGCTCACTGTAAATGAAAACGCAACAGCACAATGTGTCATGCAAGCGAGGAGCCCTGTGGATACAGAGGAAACCTGAACACATTCAGCATTGAACAGCTACAAAGAAAATAGATTGGCTTTCAATGACGTACATCTTATAGTCTCTCATAGGCAAATGTGTAAACCCCTTGAAATAACTTGTAGGAAAGACAATGTTGTCTACATTTCACTTTCAATATTTTTTTGTTTCATGTGCCCAATCTGCCCTTTAAATCCTTGTCATTTTGTATGTTTTTCTTGATTGTCACCCAAGGTAAACTGATTCCATAGCATCAGAATTGATTTTTAAATCAACTGGACTTTGTTTTGTTTTTTTGTCTTTTCATTCTATTCATTCTTGATGAAAACAATTGATCAGTTGTATGTTATATTCCCTTGCCAGGAGTCAATTTCAATTTATTCCTCAACCATAATTCTATTTAATCTTTCTTACAATTTCTCTGCCTTGCAAGATGAGGTAGTTTTTGACAAATTAGGGCAGGACTGATATAAAAAAACTATAATGAAATTATTTTGGATGATATACTGTAAATAGGAACACTAATAAATAATGAATACAATAAATGTCTAAAAGTAATGATAAAAAAATGTGCATGCGACATTGAAACACAAATTCTTAAATCATCTAATAATACTAATAAATATTTTAACACAAACATACCGGGGTAAATGACACCATGGTATCACATTACCTGTGTAATAGGCACCTGGCATCTCAACAGCTGAGCCACTGTAAATGCTTCAGGCTGCCAATCATCTGTTCTGAATATTGATGTCCCTGTCTGTCGGTAAGGTGTCTACCTAGGCCGATGCAGCAGCCAAAGGAGATGTACTGATGTATCTATCCAGATAGCGTCCGCACCTAAACCCTGTGTGAGGTATGATGACCCTAAAGCAGGCACACAACAAAACACATTCTCCTCTCTCTATTGGCGTGGGCCAGAGGATCAGTGGAAGTTGGTGACGTGGCACTTGACGTCATCCATGCCGAGCACGGCCCCGTGGTCGTTGTTGTTGTCGCTGAGATGCTTGCTCTTCTTGTCAGAGCAACGACACAACTTGTACTTTAGCACCTGGGGAAAGAAAGAGACAACATGTCGGCACGCTCGCTGAAAAAAACGAAAACCCCTTTCAGGTTAGACTGAGAAGATAATAGAGACGATAGATATTTGGAAGATATTAAGTAAGAGGGTAGATTGAGAAGGTAGTTAAAATAAAGACTAAGAAAATTGTTCAATGGATGTTTGCTAAGGATAGTGATATTTGGCTTGAGTCTCTCATATAGGAACATTATTAGTGAAGCACGCACACTCATCCTTCCTTTGGGCCTAAACACCCACCTCATAGATGTAGTCAAAAAGCTCCAGAATGGTGAGTATACTCGCTCCAATAAACAGTCCCATTTGACCGCCGATGTCCCCTATAGAAAAAGGAACCCATGAGCACATAAGAGACAGATATTAAAGTGAACTCCAATTACTGGCTCCATCATGGAGGGAAACCGAGAGAAATAACGCAGACATACCGAGCAGTCCTGCCACCTCGTAGGCCTTCTTCTGCTCTATGGTCTCATAGTTCAGGGCCTCAAAGAAAATGTCCAACACCAGCAGGTTCTCACTATTGAAGAAAAACGAGTCTGAACTCTGAGGTCTAAGCCAGACCCCATGTGGGGGGGGGGGGGTTTGTTTTTTTAAAGTTCTGTTACATCCTATGTTCGAAACTGCATGCAGAGCAACGGTCTGCTATTCATTGTAGCACTTGAACATTTTGAAATAACAGTATACACCGCAGAATATATCTTGGAAAGCAACAGTTGAGAAAAATGCAATAAATCACAAGTATTCAACAACGCTGTGTGGTGAACGGGCAGACTGGGGGATCGAGGGCCGCTTACGCGATGTACTGCTCAGACTTGTTGTACTTCTTGGCCAGGTACTTGGCGGAGGCCTTGCTGGGGATCCTGACAAATGACAGCTCCTTGCTGTAGCGCGTCATGTTGCAGGGAGTCTCACACACGCAGAAGTCATTGTCCCGCTCCACCAGGAAGTCTGCAGGCAGGCAGACAGACAGACAGACAGACAGACAGAAAGAGATGGACAGAGGCAAGGAGAGTGAGGGAATCATTTCTGCTTTAGAAACGAAACAGTCACAAGAGCAATCACATGACCGGCTTAAAACGTTGTATGGAGTAATCTGTGTGAGTGTGTGTGTGTGTGTGTGTGTGTGTGTGTGTGTGTGTGTGTGTGTGTGTGTGTGTGTGTGTGTGTGT
>JAOPJL010000001.1:13731392-13746329 GCA_027123545.1 Trisopterus esmarkii
CCCACCACAACAGAGGAGGTTGGCGGCTGCGTCCAAGATGGCCGCCGTTACAATGATAAGGACGTGTGGCGGTCTGAGCGGTGTCGCGTCTGCGTGTGCGACACCGGCTCCGTCCTGTGCGACGAGATCATCTGCGAGGAGATGAGAGAGTGCGCCAGCCCGTCCATCCCTCCCGGGGAGTGCTGCCCCATCTGCCCTGCCGACGCTGCCTCCTCCTCCTCCTCCTCTTCCTCCTCCTTCTCCGCTTCCCCCATTGGTTGTTCATTTATTTATTCACCGTCACCATAAATAAATGACCCCATTTTTTTTTTTTCACTGAAACGCTCCTGATGGAGCAAGCAGGACTTTGAGTAAGGAACAAGCACCCGTGGGTGGTCCAGGGTACTTGTACATGGATGTAGGAGTCGTGACTGGAATCATGCCCTGTTTACTTGAGGGATAAGCCATCTGGCACGACTGTATTTTGATACACATCGATGTAAAGTAACGGCTGGATCACGGTGCGATGTTCCTTATTCTAAAGTGACCCATTTTTTTTCACTTGGTTTTAATGAAGAACAAAAACCAAGGTAAAAAAGATGAAATCCTTGGGACTAGTGTTGTCTTTGGATGCTCTTTTGACATGGAGTCAGATGGGCCTTCAAGTGCTTAGCATGCATACACAGAGTTCAACATCTGTAGCCTATGTTACGCCATTGAAGCGGTCACTACTAAGGGGCACGTGGCATCACACAGCGGTTAGTTGGAGTGAGTCCCCACTGTCACATCATCAACTGCTTCAGATTCCTCGAATCTTGCAGAACCCAGTAATGGAGGGTTCACATTTGACATACAGCATAGCACAGCATATCTTCCAGTAAATGGTAGAACAAATAGGTCGAATAAATGATAACACGTTTTCTCAAATTTTCTCAGAGTTTCCACCTGTTTGCTTGCTTGCTTATTAAAAACCGACTTATTGTTTGCTATAGCGATTTTATCCCAACGCCAATTATTCATTAACCTAATTCACCTGTTTTCGCTTGCTTTGGCTTCCAAACTATTAAAAGGAAGCTTTTTCCAATTCAATCTATAAGGGTTTTCTACCGTTTGGTATCATCAGCAATTGTGTCTGAGAAAACTGCGTAAAAAAGAAACAGAATTCAACTAGCCCAAGTCCACAAGAGTTTTAATTTGGGTCACTGTGTTTTAATGTTTAATGTCCTTTTCTCTGCTCCCCCTCATCCATCATCCATCTGAAACTTCAGTGTCGTTTGGTGCGCAGGTGAGAAAATGGCCTATAGCAACCCACTTTCAAACTGTGCAGATACATATTTACATAAATCTTCTGAGGTTAATGCTTTTATGAGTAATTTTTTTTTCCTTGTTCTTTCTAAAAGGGGCAGAAAGGTGAACCAGGAGAGATTGCAGATGTAAGTATGGTTTCCAGGATTTGTGTTTTGCATACATTTAAACAGACTTCTGTTCATAATTTTTCCAAATGCCTGTAGTTTACTGTCAACATTCTCAAACTCTTAAAGAGCCTTAAATATTAAAATCGGGTCAGTGCTATCATGAATCTCACTCTTTCAGCCAACACTCATTAATAATGATTATTAAGGGATGTTTCTAGAAGGTGCTGTAACTGATGTTGGTGTTTCAGTGTGCCAAAAGGAAGGAACCCTACATTCCTTGTACATAATGAACCCAAACCAATCCTCTTACGTTCTCATAGCATTTTCTGCTGTCTCACACCACAAAAAGAACAAAGTATGTCAAGTTGATGCTAAGAAGGGCTGATGTTAAGCTAAGAAGACTGTCCAATTAAAAGTTTTAATTAAACAAGATTTGTTTTGGGGGGCGGGACACTGTACCGGAATGTTCTTGGGTCTCGGCTGAGCCGGGTCCGGTTGGTGGTGCACGGTGTTGACGCAGCAATGTGTTACAACACAGGATGTCTGATCACATGAAGCCGGGCCAATCCTTAACAGCCCTTTCTTCCCTTCCCTGTAGGTCGTAGGACCAAGAGGACCTCATGGCCCCATGGTAAACTATTCATACACTATGACAGCTAATGAACATATACACAATGTATAAGGTACACATATGACCTTCACACTTCATGCTTCACCTTACCTGACATGTGACATTTATCGCTGGGCCCTTCTTCCTGCAGGGACCCCCCGGAGAGCAGGGAGCACGAGGACCAGGCGGAGCTAAAGGCGATAAGGTAGAGAAACGTAACAACCCATGACACAGCCACAACTAATGCGCCTCAATAAGCAAGATGGCCTCATACTGCTGTTCATGCATGTTCTGCACAGTGACTCCCCATAAGTAATTGAGGGATGGAATATTGGGATAAAACTATAATAAACTCCTATGTACCGAGGACCAAAAATAGACAACACCATACAGTAGCAGTTCTGGCCTGAGCCATATGAGACCATCTTCTTTATTCATTAAAATGTAATATTCACTATTAAGAATTGAGGTCTAATACAGGAGATCGGCAATTAATACAATTCAAAGCTACTTGGGTCAAGTTTATATTCACATATCGCTGAGTGTGTATTTCTGCTTCCATTATTTATAAGAAACCCCTCATTAATTGTGTACCACCCCCAATCCCCCACTCCCTCCCTGCAGGGAAACATTGGACCCAGAGGCAGAGATGGAGAGCCCGGTACTCCGGGAAACCCTGGACCCGCCGGACCACCCGGACCCTCTGGGCTGGGAGGAGTGAGTGTGGAGATCAACATTGTCTTCGCTCCTCATCTGCTTATTTGCTTATTTGCTAGCTCTCCAGTAATGGAATCTGTCTTATAACAAATGCATGTTTGTGTTGTTATTTCCTCCAGAACTTCGCTGCTCAAATGGCTGGTGGATTTGATGAGAAGGCTGGCAGTGCTGCGATGGGAGTGATGCAGGGCCCTATGGTGTGTATTGTGTGTGTGTGTGTGTGTGTGTGTGTGTGTGTGTGTCTGTGTGTGTGTGTGTGTGTGTGTGACATCAGACACACCCTACAGCCGTGCATAGCCGTGCATCCATCACAGAACAGATTGCTACATTTCAGCACCATTTTGGAGAATTGAACAAGAATGAACACTAGAAACTCAAAGATAACTTAGGATGACAAATTCATTACGCATAACGTTTCTCTTGCTCTGTTTTCGTCTTTTCTATCTCAGGGCCCCATGGGTCCCCGTGGCCCCCCTGGCCCCTCCGGATCTCCTGTGAGTATGATTGAATACTTAACTATATCTCAACCCTGCGTAACCAACCCCTTACCACACGTTTTGTACTTCAAACCCAGAAAATCATAGTCGGTAGACTGGTAAAGGTGTATGTCAGTAGGCAGGGATGCTGTTCTGTCGCCCACCACAAATACGGGGGCTTTGGTCGCTTTAGGTGTTAATGAGTGTGAATTTCTTCAGGGCCCACAAGGTTTCCAAGGTAACCCCGGAGAGACTGGAGAGCCTGGATCAGCTGTAAGTATTTCCAGCTCCCATAAACACATAAACATGATTTGGGTTAGCTCCTTACAGTTACAGATGAAAAGAAAATGTGAATGTCTCACTTCATTGAAATCCTGTTTATTAATGCTGATGCTTGAGTCATCGGCCTAGCTCTTTCTCACTGAATGAATGAATTGATTAAAGAAAAGCATGACCCAAAACGTGACCCTTTTACCAATGGATGTTATATCATGTCTCTCTGTAAAAACATATTTCAGTTACCAAATCCTTCTAAGTTAAGCAGAACATGCATTTGCTTTACTGGTACCCTTTCTTGTTGCATGTAAACAGTGAGACTGTACAAACATTCACAACAAGCTCTCTTTGCTTGAAACAGGGAGCTACTGGCCCTGGTGGACCCCCCGGACCCTCAGGAAAATCAGGAAGTGATGTGAGTATCAGCAGGAACACACTTCCTATATGATGGGAATATAACCAGACTTTGGCACAATAAACATATGCTTGTGGAAACATAAGCATATTTGAAACTCAACCCAGACAACATAATCAGGCTAGGGTCAAAAGATCAAATCAACATATAGTGGACCACATTATAACATGGTTTTAATCATTACAGTGCATAGAAAATGTTGACCTTGCTAAAACCCAAGTTGCTAGCTGCAGCAATGTTTAGCACATGACCCTACAGCCACTAGAGGGCACTAGTGTCCCTGTGTTTCCCCCATGGTTGGAAGACCTCTGTAAGCAAATGGTACTAATGAATTGTATGTATTTCAGGGTGAAGCTGGTAAACCTGGAAAGGGTGGCGAGCGTGGACCTGCTGGACCTCAGGTAGGCTGAGATATGTCTAAAGTATAACCACCACACATTAGGATACTTCGACACAATCCAATCATCTAGCCTCATCTATGTTACATTAAGAACGGGCTTGGTTAGAACTAGTCATTATTACAAAGAAAGAAAATATACATATTATTTCCATGTGGTTGATTTCCTCCTCCTGATATTGTGTTGTAGGGAGCCCGTGGATTCCCTGGAACCCCTGGACTTCCTGGGATTAAAGGACACAGAGTAAGCGACCCCCTCCCCTCCTCTCCCTCTCTTCCTGTGATACTTCCTGTGGCTGATAGTGGATTAATATGTTGTGGTTTTCTCTTTTTCTCTCTCTCTGTCTCTCTCTCGCTAGGGTCACTCTGGTTTGGATGGAGCCAAGGGAGAGAGCGGTGCTGCTGGAGCTAAAGTATGATTATTAAATGCTGTTATTATTCTACTCTGCAAAGGTCAAACCCTGCCTTTGACTTAGGGTCAGCTCTAACAGCGCTAAACACCTGGACCATAAATCATCTGTCAGAGACCGGCACAGAGTTGGCTGGGACTCTTAATGCAGATCAAATGCATACACTGTCTATTTGGCACCTGTGAGGACGACTATTTCTAACTGTTGTGATGTGTCCTATTTTAAGGGCGAGGGTGGATCCTCTGGAGAGAATGGCGCCCCTGGACCCATGGTGAGTCGTTCTGTCTCCTTACACAATACCGTTTCTTTCTCCAGTTGCACAGAGCAACAGCAGCCTCTCCAATGCAATGCTTTTCACTCCATGAGTCACTCTAAATGTATGAAGTGTTGTGAGAAAAATATTGATGAAAAATCTTGTGATTTCATTGTGTGTCTCCCATCTGAGACTCTGTCCCTAACGCGTCCTCCTCCCTCTGTCTCTGATCACAGGGACCCCGTGGTCTGCCCGGCGAGAGAGGGCGTTCCGGAGCAGCCGGATCTGCTGTAAGTGACGCGGGGACACTGGGATGATTCATAGAGCAGGACCATCTAGGAGGAGCGATCTACGAGAGGCCTCTTCACTGTAACAGCTGTGGCCGGAGCTACTGAGTCAGCTCTCCTCCACCCTGTGTTCAGGAGAGCTGGGAGTCAGCTCTGCTCCACACTCTTGTTCTCACTGAGTGACTGCTGGGATGTCTTGTGACTGGAGTGACCTGTGTTGTTCTTCTCCCCCAGGGTGCCCGTGGTAATGATGGTCTGCCTGGTCCCGCTGGTCCCCCTGTACGTACCACCACCTCTCACTGGGACTCAGGGCTGGGCCATATCCAAGTTTTACACAATTAGATACATATCACGTCAGCTTATGAATTCAAAATACTGAAGCTAGTTTTATTTTCTCACTGACGTTTCAAACCTCATCTTTGATCATTTTAAGGGTTTATCTTCTCATAATCGTAATTTCAGTGATATTATATACCTGGGTGTCACGACAAGTCTATAACTTCATTTCATAACGATACAATCCCATGCCGAGAAGATAAGCGGCAACATTGAATTATTGCTCAGACACAAACTCAGACACATTGTCCCACACTGGCGTTTGAACCGTGTAAAGTGACCTGTGGTGATGTCAACCCTCTAGGGTGCTGTTGGACCTGCTGGTGCGCCCGGTTTCCCAGGATCCCCCGGATCCAAGGTTTGTTCATTTGTTTATAAACGCCTTTAGCCTCAACCATACGATGACTACTTCAGTTTGATTAAGAAACACAATTTTTAGGTGCCGCTGTGTTCTCTTGAAGCTTTGGTAACATAGTATGACAAAGAGGCGCTATTTGATAAGGTTCTTGAAAGGTACATGGTTTATATTTGCTGTCCATTCTTAATTACACAGGTAGATAGTTATTGTCCATGAATACCATGATACCTAATTTAACCTGAAACCCGCAGCATCATTGATCATAAAATTATAGATAATTCATATTTTCTTTCAAATGACATGACCTGTATTGAAAATGTACCAGGTATTATATAAATATATAAAATTACAACCTTTAGAATTGTTCTTTATTATCAATAGCATTTTCAAGTCATACTGAAAACGTAAAATTTAGATAACTGAAGATCAAGAGCAGCACATAAATGGAAAATAGCACAATACCCTATAATGCTTCACTTTCTGATTCAGATCTTTTTGCTTGAATGAGCGTCCAGCTCCATTAATAACAGACGGGGGGCGACAGCACCCCGACGACCTGCAGGCCTCCACCTCGCTCTGCCACTTCTCTGTCTGTCAGGAGCCTCGAGCTAGAGACCCGCCTGCTCAAAGCCGACCTGTGCTTGTGTTCCCCCACAGGGAGAGGCTGGCCCCACTGGAGCCCGTGGAGCCGAGGGCGCTCAGGGGCCCCGCGGCGAGGCCGGCACCCCTGGATCTCCCGGACCCGCTGGAGCCTCTGTACGTCCACCTGACTCAGCCACAAAATACTAAATAACGCGTGAATAGGATCGCTTACCTAGGACACGTCCAGGGGAGGTTTAAGGATAAAACGATATGAGAAAAGCACACCCAGTGCCTTTCCTTTGAGTGAACCGACCACACAAAACAACAGAGAGAGGGAGGACAAAATGGATCCATTGTGTGGTCCAAACACAAGCTATTGAACATTCACTTCGGCAGCTGCTGAAAGTCCAAGGCTCTTCTGCATTTGTTCCCTTCTGACACATCTCTCTGCCCATTCAAACTCTGATAGCACGTAGGCCTAAGCAACACGGATACAATTCAGCAACTCCCTCTGTGTAAAACCGCAGCAGGGGGCGCTATTGGGGATTATTATGAAGCAACAGATAGCACTTAGCACCCAATCATGAACAGCCCTCCTTACACCGCCCAGGCTTTGATTCCATACCACAAGGACTCTTCTATTCAATGAATACATATTATGCATGCTGTATCTCACACAAATGTCTGTATGGTGCAACATCTCTGCCAGGCTTCTGACATGGCTCCCCTCTGTTGCTCTTCTCTATAGGGCAACCCTGGTACTGATGGTATTCCCGGGAGCAAAGGATCTGCTGTGAGTCGAAGCTTCAAACGACCACCAGGGTCTTGACTTTCTTACTTTCTCTTAGTCCTGACATGATCCCTTCAACTCAACTGTGGCCGTCTGTCCTCACAGGGCGGTGCTGGTATTGCTGGAGCACCAGGTTTCCCCGGACCCCGTGGCCCCCCCGGACCTCAGGGAGCGACAGGACCCCTCGGGCCCAAGGGCCAGTCTGTGAGTCCCCCCTAGAATCACCTCACTGGCTTACAAACGCCCACCAGCACCCGAGTTCATGTTCATGTGTAGGCATGTGGTGGGTGAATGTGCTAGATGTTCAGGTGGTGGCGGTATGATATGGATACGGCTGGTTCTCATGGTTTACATTTTCTCTGCTCTTTTCAGGGAGACCCCGGTATCCCCGGCTTCAAGGGAGAGGCTGGACCCAAAGGAGAGCTGGTAAGCGGCCGCATAACACAGAGATTTACTGAATACAAAACAAATGTCGTCTTTCCCTTTTCTGATGGGGGAATTGTAGTCTAATGAGGATGTGGATGTTCTTAATACCCTAGGGCCCTGTGGGACCCCAAGGTGCCCCCGGACCTTCAGGAGAAGAGGGCAAGCGAGGAGCAAGAGGAGAGCCCGGCTCTGCTGGACCCCTCGGACCCCCCGGGGAGAGAGTGAGTCTTTCAGAAAATCGACAAAATCCACTCAGTGAAACAAGGTTTACTCAGTAATGGTGTTGTTGTCGTCGTTGTTGCTCACGTTGTCACTGTGATTGTTTTCAGGGAGCACCTGGTAACCGTGGTTTCCCAGGTCAGGATGGTCTTGCTGGTGCTAAGGTATGGGCTGCTCAGAATCATTTCCACCAAATCACAGAAAACACAAATAACCAAACGTGTATAAAACCAAATCACCAACACAATGACGTGTGACTTGAATGTCCCAACACAATACCAGAAAACCGACCACACGACTAGACACACACAGTACACAACAGACAGTGCACATCATCACTGCTAACAGCACTCACTCTACACTCAACAACACGGCTGATGAGTGACATTACCTGGGTGTGTGTCTGCAGGGGGCTCCAGGAGACCGTGGTGTGTCTGGCGCTGCAGGGCCCAAGGGAGGCACCGGTGATCCCGGTCGCACTGGAGAGTCTGGTCTTCCCGGTGCCAGGGTGAGTACCCTGTGGTGGTTAGTAGTATGAGCAGTTAGTGATAGTTATTCAGTCCTCCGTGGGCGAGTACTCTGTGGTAGTGGTAGTATGAGCAGTAGTGTTAGTTCTTCAGAGCTGAACGAGTGGATAACAATACCCTCTGTAATTACCCTCTGTATCTTGTGACCGTCCCTCTGGGAGTCGGCGTGGTTAGTGGTGCATGTTATAAGGACGGTTGCCGGTACATGCTTGTGGCTTGGTGTGTGAGTGATTCTCTGTGTGTTTTCTTGCGCTGCAGGGTCTTACTGGCCGTCCTGGTGATGCTGGTCCCCAAGGCAAAGTTGGCGCTTCTGTAAGTTCATTACAATTATAGACATTGTTATTGTCATCATATACATATGCACGTTATATATGTTTTCCTCTTCAATCCACCTTTAGATTAACTCACTGAAAGTATACATGGGGTAAATGTATACAGAAGGATAACTAATGCTTATACTTATTTGGCAAATGACACATTTAAACATCATAGATGACACAGATTACATGTAAAGATTATAATCAACATTCGAATAAAATCCATTTAAAGGAAATAGTTCTACGATAATATTGCATCATTGAAGGCTTTAACAAACACACTAATTTCCATACAACCATCCTAATCCTACAAAAAGCTTTTTATTTTCATTAATGACTGCCCTTGTAATGTTTCTTCCTTTGTGAAGCACTGCACATGGCCATGTGTTTGAGTGCTGCAGTATGAATAGACTAACAGCACCCAGCTCATGTCCTCCAGCTGAAGTGTTGATGCCCCCTCTGTGTCTCTGACAGGGTGCCTCTGGTGAGGACGGTCGCCCCGGCCCACCCGGACCCCAGGGGGCTCGTGGACAGCCTGGAGTCATGGGATTCCCGGGACCCAAGGGAGCCAACGTAAGCCTGCAAAAAAATAAAAAAATATGATTCGAAAAACCATAAACCCTCTGAAAATACTCATTAGCAGTTTATGTAATACAATAATTTCAATACAGAATAAATGATATACAGTATGATATAATATGATATACATTATATAAATAAAGTATTATCTTAATTTGTGAGGGATAACACAAAGCTTGATTTCATTCAATGACTGTTGCCTTCAATAAGACAACATAACATTACAGTGGGAGACGACACATAACTCAATACAGACGTGACACAACCAGCGTCACCATATAAAGTGCAGTGCATTATGGGAATTAACCAGGCGGAAAGACAGCATTATAACAGTCCTGTTGGACACTGTAGCCCATGTTCTCAGGTTAACAGTGTGTTGCTCCTACAGGGCGAGCCTGGAAAGGCCGGAGAAAAGGGACTTGTTGGTCGCCAAGGACTGAGGGTAAGTCCCAGTTTATCCATACTGTTTACTCCTGCCACAACAGCTGTAAATACACTGACTATTAACGATGGTAATCACTCTGTAAGACTGATCCTCTGCTCTTCCTGAACAGGGTCTGTCTGGAAAAGATGGAGAGACTGGAGCATCTGGACCCCCCGGCCCTGCTGTAAGATGTTTAGATGAAATGAAGCATCTGGAAGGAAATTAATGAGACCATGTTCTTTTGTATTAAGCACCATGCATTCTTGTAAATGTAAAAGTTTGTGACTCAATATCGGTGATTTAAAAAGGCTTGCTAATCCCATAAATTACTCAAACAATGAACTAATGAATAATGGAAACAGATGATTGTTCAGTGCAGTGCTAATCCAGAATCAATATTTTCTGAATTGACAGAGAATTTCTGCATTCATAAAAAAATAATTTGAGTTGGAGCTCGCAATCATTAGATGTGAATTGTCAATAATAATGTTGATATTATAGTGCACAACACAACACGTTGGTATCCCTCAGAGTGTAACCCCCCCGTGAATATGTCAACCACCCTAGGGACCCGCTGGAGAGAGAGGAGAGCAAGGCCAGCCCGGACCTTCTGGTTTCCAGGTGAGAGGACCTTAGGATGACAGCTCTTACCTGTGCCCCATAAGAGCCCCAACAGCTTACTGAAGATCCAGCTGCGTGCATTCCCTTCCCAGGGACGAGAACTCATAGGATGCTTCAATGCGGAGCCACATAGAAACTCTCATATCAGGCTTAAACAGTCTAGACTAAAACTGCTAAGCTACACAAACTGCTCAAACTGTTCAAACTGCTAAGCTAAAAGTGCTAAGCTACACAGACCAACACAAGACTCACAGTTTGGCCCTATCACTCAGATCAGTGTGCTTCTGAAGATGTAATGTGTTATATACCGGTCTGCAGTCTGGTGTGTGTTCAGTGGACTCTCTGACCCTCGGTTGTTGTTGTTGTTGTTTGGCAGGGTCTTCCCGGACCTTCAGGCTCCCCAGGAGAGTCAGGCAAACCCGGCGAGCAGGTGAGGGTCTCTAGCGGCAGGTTCAGATGTGTTGTCCAGACACGTGGGTTGTCCACACATGGCTGTATGTGATGTCCTGATGCTGAGGCAAACAACATGAGACATACAGCATTGTGAATACAATATCGGGACAAAAAAAAGCTCAACTGACCAATGTTTTTTAAATAACCTTTTGTTGTAAGGGGGGTTATTGTATTATTGTATAGACATGATTTATATGTAAGAACAGTATGGCTGGCTTTACTGTAAAGTCTAATAGGCAATTTTCATTTACAAAACTATTCAAAGAGTTACTAATAATACACCATCTTCAGACTCAATTACATTAACCTATTGCTTCATATAAACATTTATTTAATCTATACTATATTTGAAGGGTTTTGATATACTGTGTGTATTCTGTTGACTGTTGACTGTCCTCTCTGTCCGTCAATAGGGTGTTTCCGGAGAAGCTGGAGTCCCTGGGGCTGTTGGACCCAGAGTGAGTTGATCCATCTATTTGCACCGTGATGAGCTGAACTTCACATTGACTTGCATCATGTGTGTTCAAGCTGCATAGCCCTTGAAAATAACCACATAGCATATTCACATGTACTGATGTTTTTGTATTCTGCAATGTAGCTTAAGATAGTGTATCTATTACTGAGCGCTTTGTCTTGTTCCCTCCAACAGGGCGAGCGTGGTTTCCCTGGTGAGAGGGGTGGTGCTGGACCTCAGGGTCTTCAGGGACCCCGTGGACTGCCTGGTACCCCCGGAACTGATGGACCCAAGGTCAGGGGTCAATCCTCACGCATGTTCCCCAGTTATATCAATCTCCTTGTTTTGTTTATACACAGGTTTCCAGAATTGGTCTCATACACATTGGAGTGAAAGTTTTTTCTCCAAGCATCCTTAGATATAACCGTCCATACTAATGCAGTGCTTCTCCGACCCCTCTCCCCCAGGGAGCCATCGGGCCAGCTGGTGCTCTCGGAGGCCAGGGACCCCCCGGCCTGCAGGGAATGCCCGGAGAGAGAGGAGCGGGTGGCATCCCCGGAGCAAAGGGAGACAGAGTAAGAGTCACATCATTCTCATAATTATGTGACAAGAGTTACAACAGCAGCACCAAGAACTCTAGCGGCAATCTGTGTTCTGAAATGACACATATAATAGACGTATCATTTCCTGTCTCAGGTTAATGAAGTACATCTGATCCTATTTTAATGGATATATTTTTTTGACTCTAGTTTGAGGTCAATGCAGTGACTTGTTTATCCCTGATGGACCTCATTGGTGGGAGTAATGACCTGATATGAACATGAGGCCCTCAGGCCTGAGCCAATATGTTGCCACTGGAAGTGGTGCCCATGTTCACCGGTTGTCTCTCTCTGCTCTACAGGGTGACAATGGAGAGAAGGGACTTGAGGGATCTCCTGGCAAGGATGGTTCAAGAGTGAGTTATAAACACATTCGTCTGCACCATTTTAATATCCGTCCAACAAGATGGACATTGGCTGAACATCACATTATTCTCTACCACATCGTCCTCCTCTCACCCTCCATGTTCTGTGTTCTCCCTCCAGGGTTTGAGCGGTCCTATTGGTCCTCCTGGCCCAGCTGGCCCCAACGGCGCCAAGGTGAGGATAACGCTGAACTCTGAGGGTTTAAACCTTGGGTTGGGGCAATATGGGGCTTTCCTCTTCTATGTGGATTTGTGAGTTTGACTCTGAGTTCCTTTTCCTCCTAGGGCGAAACCGGACCCTCTGGACCATCCGGTGCTGCTGGTGCACGTGGCGCTCCTGTAAGTACATCTTGGTCTTGGCCTCGGTTTGTCTTGGTCTGTCTTGGTCTGTCCATCTCCTTCTCGTGAGGTCCCTCAACATGGACTTCAGATTCTATTCCACATTCCGACATTGGGTGAAATGTCGGCAAACTTAACTAAAGATAACACATGTTTTCTGAGGGGGGTCCATGTACTGTCCAAGGTTTAGATGAGTTTGGACCCAGATCTCATCTCCCTGCCTCGTAACTCAAATACATTTGTATGCATGTACGGACAGAACAGAAACCAGACAGGAAAACGGTTTGAAGAACAGAAGTAATTGCATCGTTTTAGTAGGGTATAGGTCCACAGGGTTGCTAAGGATAATCAACATAGTCGACAGGGTTAGAGCACTAGCAGGTTGAGCCAACTGGCCGCCCAGACAAGACATTTAACAATTCTTCAGTTATAAACAATTGTGGAAATTGTAATTAATCACGATAGACAATTTTGCGTGTTGAGCACACGAATGCGTGACTCGTATTTAGTTAGAAAAAACCAGGAACTTAAAACTCACAGCATCACAACAAACCCTGCATCAGGCTCTACGTCATGAGACGTTACGATGATTTAAAGGGGCAGCGATCCCTTTGACAGTAAATTATATGCATAACAGTGTGTAGAACAACACTAAACAACACAGGTGAATTACGTGATAATTATATATGTGACCTTACTACAATTGTGTAGTGAGTCAATTGTGGATAGACTGCAACTCTTACTACAAAGAAGCAAGTACCCCATCTTTTAGACTTAAAACCTCAGTCGTCGTATCTCTATAGGAACATGCGGTATAGCTAATCATAAAATTGGGTCATGGCAGTATTATAAGTCTACACTATATATTCTCTAAAGTTTGAAAGGGTTTGCCAGAATTAACCCAGTTCCTCTGATCTCCCCTGCAGGGTGACCGCGGTGAGGTGGGACCTCCGGGGCCTGCTGGTTTCGCTGGACCCCCTGTAAGTCAAAGCCCCTCGGCGCCGCCTCCTATGTTCAACCGCTACACTGGCACGGTAGTACGGCACACTAACCTTGTGCCGTCCTCGCTCTCTCTCTGCGTAACTAGGGCTCAGATGGTCAGCCTGGTATCAAGGGAGAGATGGGTGAGAGTGGACAGAAGGGAGAGGCCGGTAGCCCTGGCCCCCAGGGACCCTCTGGGGCACCCGGACCTAACGTGAGTATTAAAACCAGAGACTGCAGAGGGAATTCGTGCTGTAAAATGATTTTATATCACACGTATCAAAGTCTGCTCCATGCAGTTTGACCTGTGGTTAACGTGTTGCGTGTGTTGTTTTCTACTACAGGGACCTACTGGTGTGTCTGGACCTAAAGGAGCACGTGGTGCTCAGGGAGCTCCCGTAAGTTACCTTCTGATCAGATTTACGACCGCGTAGAGTAATACTCTGGATTGATTTAGGATGTAGATTGCGAAAGAGCTGGTGATGACAATGCACGCTCAACAGTGATGATTTGTGTTAAGGCATCATAATACATGTGAGGCTGTGTCAATATTGTCAGTGAAGGCAATCTTTAAATAACTCATATCACAATTCCCAGACCAATACTGAAATGGGCAGGCACTCATTCCAGTATTTGTCTATGCATCCTGTTCTCAAACATCGTACAGTAATGTATGTGTATTCTGCTATTCTGGAATATACAAAATACAAAAAAAACTCCCTCTACCGCCCACACACATGGATAATTATGTTGGCCTTGGGTGCACAAACATCATATTTTTAATTAGTTTTAGTTTAAGAAATCCCATTCAGTGTGAGGGATTAGATATGTGCCGACATTAACTATCTATATTTGTCCTTTTTGGTATCTCAACCATTTCTGACTCTGGAATAGATATTTCTAGAATATATATATTTTTGAGGGAAGAACATAAATCACTACGTGGCCTGGGAACTTCATGAACTTCATCATCCGTTCGAGTATATTTCTACATCCTGCTGCAATACATAATTATTGGTCAGTTATTATTAAGTCCATTTGTTTTCATCCGTCCTCAAACATCTTCCCCGTCCATCCCTTGTCCTTCTCCAGGGTGCTACTGGTTTCCCCGGTGCTGCAGGAAGAGTTGGAACTCCTGGCCCCAACGTGAGTGTCCTTCTCTGCCAAAGAATCATCCTCAGTGGAGCTCCTTTCTTCAATCAAATCAACATAATATCTCTGTATTGCGTGGTCTGCTCACTCTTCCTGCCCTGGCTCTTCCCTCTCTCTCTCTCTCTCTCTCTCTCTCTCTCTCTCTCTCTCTCTCTCTCTCTCTCTCTCTCTCTCTCTCTC
>JAOPJL010000001.1:13835655-13849914 GCA_027123545.1 Trisopterus esmarkii
TTATTTGTGTCCTGCAGGTTCCACTGGGGGACTGGTCAGGCTCTCTGTGCCCAGCCAAGGCTGGGGGGACAGAGATCCCCTGCAGGAGGATGCGCAGCGGCAGCTACGTCAAGGCCATGGGCGACGTGGAGGACAGCGAGGACTCGGAGGGGAGCCCCAAACCCTCGCCCAAGTCATCAGCCCGCCGCCAGAGCTACCTGAAGGCCACCCACCTGTCCCTGAGCGAGCAGCCCGCCCCTCTTCTTCCACGCAAGTGAGTCCCACTACGCCGCCTCCTCCAGTAGCTCACCGTCGCTCGTAATAATAATAACAACGCTTTATGCTTCATCCGTTAAAGACTCAGTGACTCAGTCGGCGAGTCAATTAATCAAACTTTATTTGTGTATAATAGTGTGAGCAACATAGCAATCACAAGGAATATAATGAGACTCAAAGAGCTAAGCTGAACATAATCGTAAACTAAAGCGTTTTGGTTCAGTAAGTACGTTAGTGAGTAGGTTTATTTGTTAATTCATTGGGTGAAAGTATTATCCATTCATAAAGACAGACACTGTCCCAAAAGCTGGTCACCAGGGGGCAGCATCTTGCCACAAGGAAAACTTTAAACCAACATCAGAGCACTCAAAGCAAATCAATACTATGATATTGATATTAAACTATCAACACATTCAAATGATATTATCAGCGTTATACATAAATATGAATATATTTGCTTTAAGAAGAAAGAAAAAAAGCTAATCCTATTGACTAAGGAAAACATGGGTGAAATGTGTTGCCCTGTGCTTTGCCCCTACGTCTGTACGGACAGGCCTCGTTGCTACAATCTCATGCAGGAGGACTTTCTCTGGTGTCCGCTACAAAGTGCATGCTCTATGCAGCAGCTGAGGTCAGTGTTGTCTAGTAGGCACGGTCGGGCTAGCGTGGACTTCTGCCCCCCAACCTACCCAAATCCCTACCTCCTACCACCACTAACTACCCCCAGCACCAACCAGCACGGCCTGTCACTGTTTCTCTGTTCCATTCAACCTTCCCAGTGTCCTGCCCTTCTTCTTCTCTGTTTTATGTAATTTACCTTGCAGGTATCCCTCAGTGATGTTAGTAACCTGTGACACCCCCTGTGACACCCGTTCACCTGTTGCGGGGTCATTACATCATCATTGCATCATCATTGATCATAATGGTATAAAGTTCCTCCACTCTGGCTCCTCCCACGTGTGTATATCCCACTGTACATCCCACCAACAGCAGCAGCACCCAGCACAGACACAACCTGCATGACCCAGCGTTACCCATTTGTTTGAATAGTTTAACCTAAAATCATCTCACCCATTCATTTTAACTACAAAATACCGGGGTTCATTCAAAAAAATGCTGCTGGATGTCTTTCATCAGGGAACCCCCTTGTTACTTGGGGAGTTAACTCTGAAACACTTCACCCCACAGCTCGCTTCCCTATCTAAAAGAGCAGTCTACGAACCGGAGCCTGGACAACCTGGACTGCCTGGTGGGTCCGTTGGAAGCTCCTCCCTGCCACTGGAACAGTGACTTCAAACACAGCTTTGGGACCCTCGGCAGAGGCATCGGTGCTCAGGTACGGCTTCAACACTTCTCTACACATCGTGTTTTTATCGTGTGCAAGAGGAGCAAAGTTGGCTCATGTTTTTAAACTATAATGCATTGAACATATGAGACGTGTGAAATGTCATTCAATCATAAATAGTAATCTGGTAACCCTGACCTTACGCATGGCTTGTGAGATATCTTGTTCACGTGTGAATAGAAAAGATAACCCACGCATGAGCATCACGTGCATGAGATAGCTTCAAAACAACTTGCCGGTGGACAGAACTAGTTATATGAACAGGCAAACCAAACATGTCTGGTTTTGTTTAGACATGTTATTATTCGGCCCATTCATGTGAAGAAAGATGAATCAGTGTTATGAATTACGGCTCTACCCTTTCGCTGACCCCTAACTCCACTCCAGTGTGCGGGGGCATTGGGGTGCATCGGGGTGCTTGCCCACGGGACCTGACCTGTGCTGCCCGTTCTCACAGGTGTGCGGGCAGGTCTGTGGGCGCGCCGCTCCACCGTATTATGAAGGCGAATCCCAGGCGGTGGACGCCTTGGATCTTCCGGCCGCCACGTGCTTCCGCTCGCGTAGTCATAGTTACCTGCGGGCCATCCAGGCCGGCTGCTCCCAGGACGACGACACGGCCTCCATGGAGTCCGACTCGCCCCCGCCCACCTCTGGGGGGTGTGCCTACAGCTCCCAACCCAGTGAGTATTTATCACCCAGGATACGCTGGCGGACGAGGTTATGAATGTATTCAGTTGTTTATTGGAGAGGCTGAAGAAGATTAACGAAAAGTGCTGACGGCTCTTTCTCCATTTTATCTTATCAGATAACACAGAGCCTTTGATATATATATATAATGTTCATCAATGTTTGGTGTACTTAACAGTAATGTAAGGCCTAATAAGGAAATATGGACACATGATCTGTTTGTCTTTATTGAGTGTTTTGAACATATAATCAAACATTTATATCTAAACCGCCAATGTTAACAACTAAAATGTTGTTTTATATGAATCAAAATCAATTATATAAAATACTTGAATCAAATGTGTGGTTTGTACCAGAATATATCGAGAACCAACAGCAGAAAATGAAACTTGAAATAATAAGTTACGATTTTAAAGTATTTTCACATATTATTATTATTTATTTATTTATTAACTGGAGATAAAGCCTAAACGGTGGATTATTAACAATAATACATCAGTGGGATATAAAACGAAAGCAAAACAAAATTGGTCCCCTTACACCCGGTCCTGAGCCCATGGGTCCGGTCCACCACCGGTCCACCACCGGTCCACCACCGGTCCACCACCGGTCAACCCCGGGTCCCGCGCCCAGACTGTGAGCACCCCTTCCCGCGGCTGCGCTGGTCAAACAAATGAAACGTACCTGCATTGACGCACATGCATGAACGAGGATATGACTCATCCGGACCAATCGCCTGGCTTATCGATGTCACCGAGGACGGGAATCATCCAATCGCGTTCACCGTGCGCCTCTGGGCAAAACGTGGACTCCAATCCTCATTGTTTAGGGCGTGTTCTTCAAATCTTTTCTTCAGAGCGTCGTTGTGTGTGTCTGAGAGACAAAACGAAAGACACCCCTCTGCTTCACTCCATCGCGACTGATTTTTTGAATGGAATAGAGCTTAGGACAGTCCAGACGTTTACGAGACGGTAAGTGGACGAAGCGCGGTTGTTAATACACTGGTTGTCGTGTTGTGGAGGCTAGCAGCCGGCTAACTCTGGCGGCTAACGGCCACCGTGGAAAGAAAGGGAGAGAAATCGTGTCGTTAGCAGTGGCTAAGATGCTAGCCACTGGGCTGAATAACAGTCACGTTTTACTTCTGATGGCCCAACATGAAGGGCCAACTCACAGATGCTTTGTTAGTATCACTGTGGAAAAACACGATTACGTTGCTTCCATTTTCTACTCTCTAGTACATGAGCGACATCTGGATACTGGCTTTCAGCCTGGTTTTCTCCCAATGTGATCTGGCTGGGTGAAGCCAGCTAACCCCAGTTCAATTACGCATCACGGGTTCTATAATACAATAAAAAAAACGTGAGTGTTTGTGGTCGGCATGTTAACCCTAAACACTGTACCGTTGTGTATCGTCAACGTGGATATGGGTGTGATCGCTAGGTTTATTAAACGTCTCTTCGTTAAACCCGCCGTGCTCTGCTGTCTGGCTCTAACGCTACGCCCTGCCAGCAGCTCAAGAGGGGAGAGCTTGCCTGGTAACCTTAAAGTTATAGGCGACTGACACAGTTTATTCAAGACATTGTCAGATCATTTAACACTTGTGTTATGGTGTACAGTTATCAACTATGGCGCTCCAGTAATTCAGATGTTCATGTGCGGATAGAGTCCCCACTAACGAGTCCTTAACTCTAGAGTAAACTTCTGCAGTAAACTGCTTGATAACTATGGACTGGTCTCCTCCCTGTTAGTAAACGCTGTTGCACTAGAATCTATTTCCTTGGGCAATGGATCTTGGCATCACGTCACGGAACCTGTTGAGCTGTTTATTGCAGTAATTTTCTTAAGCCATCTGTTCTCATTGCTTGTCTGGAGTACTTTTCAGACGCGAAGACATAATCCATATTTTATTATTTTCTTTGGTGTTTGGTATCTGGAATCCTTGGAGATATTCCACCTCTAGTGGTGTCAAATGAACGCCTGCTAGGAAGTGGATGTCTTCTGCACTGACTGGACCACTGTTATATTTAGTACTACTCAGAATAATCCCTAATAGAAAGATCTCCATTCACAATGGGCACTAAGTATTGACCTTATTCATAATCGTTTTTTTTTGTTTTCCTGCCATGATTAGCCTCTGTTTAATTTTATTTTTGATATTTGGTTGCCTTAATTGTGTCAGAGAAATGCATCTAGTTTAGGAACGTGCTCCATATGCCAAACGACATTGCCCATTGCATTGATAGACTATGAGTCACCCTCACCGTCTTCCTCTTAGTATCCACGATGAGGTAATCTGTGTGACTCAGTGGGTGAAGCCGACTCTAGTTTCACAATAAGGTCAGCAGCAGTTTCAGGTTTACAGGTGTACTTGCAGCGTTATCTGGTATCTGTTGTTTTAGATGGGGTTATTATCCCAACAACATGCCACATTGTGGCAACATCTACTCATGATGAGTTATACAACCTGTTAACACACTTGCATCTCACATACTTTTGATTGGATTTGTTTTTATTAGACTACACAAACAATCTGGTGTATTGTTCTAGCAGTGCCACATTCTTTAAAAATCTTTAAAAAAATCTTTTGTACCAAGACTTCCTACTCTCCTTACTACGAATACATTCATGTCATGATCACACCCTGACCAATTGTCACATTGAACAATAGTGGCACTTGTCTAGTAATCAAGTGGTGATATGCTTTCAATCAGGTTTAGATGATTCAGGACTCAATCGGGACATCCTAGGGAAATGAAATGCTTGCGCTATGAATGCTCGACTGAGCAATGTAATTTGATATTTTCTTGAGCACTGTATGCTAAAAGCAAGTTCTGCTACCCGAGCTGTCAGAAGTGTTTGCTTTATCAATCATCATTGAAAACTCTGTTTTGTTTTTGCTTTGAAAGAATCTATTCTCTTCAAACAAAGAAGCTGGTTGGCTGTTTATTGTCTCATGCAATAGATATCTCTCTTTGACTGTTTACTTCCTGCCTTTCTGGGCCTACAGGTTGACAGTGACAGGCCTACAGGTTGACAGTGACACAATATATTTTGTTGGTCAAAATAAAAGGCATCAACATGCCTGTGTGTACCATTTCAAATTTTTTTTTAAAATTATTTTTATGTTACTGAAGCTTGATTTAAACATATTTGACAAAAGCAAAGTGTGTGTGTTGAAGATACATGACACCAATGGAGTTATTCCTGTTCCCGATCGTTTATAATTGACGTTGTTCCATAAACACTAGCTTGAGCACACTCTAAATATTTACTACCATCATACATGCATCAACTTGTAAATAAAACGGATTAAGCAAAATGCAAAGGACAAGCAAAGGGTAATAGTGTTGTTTAAGCATGACTGAATTAAGTGTTGGTCAAGATGGTTAGCTACACTGAGGATGGATAATCACAATCGATCTGTTGCAGATGACCGAGCCAACAGCAGGCTGGACGGTTTTATTAGACATGCACATCCTGCAGCAGGAAGAAGGCTTTATAGCTTTTACCCTCTTTAACCTCAGACCAAGAGAGATCCGGTGCAGCAGCTTGGATATCATTATTGAAACGGTTTTCTTTATTCCGGTTTTCCCATTTCGGAAAACCGAAACGGGAAGATGCAGTGCCATGCCCTTTATCACAGGGTCACCCTTCAGGGCGCACTGGAACAGCCAGCAGATAGTCACTCCCAATTTGAACACTGTGTTACCTGCCTACTCGGATCGCAGACCTGGTATTAGTTGACAATGACTCATGAGTGATTGCGTGCCTTTGTTGTAAACATTCGCTCTGTCAGCGGTAGGACTAAAATGAACAAGCTGCAAGTAAACTCTGCCCCTCTCTTGGGAGACACTTCTTATCAGGAAGGGATGTCCATTATCCTAAGTGGGTAAGACACACAGCTGTCCATTACAAGCACTTTTTGTGTAAAGAGGTATTAACAACAGCAGAACATGCATGAAAAGAACTTGAGTCAGCTGCAGACTGGCAGACTGTTGCAAAATGGCTATGGTGTTGATAAAGAATGACGATGTCCTTTCGGCCTACCTAAATCCATGGATCTCTGCACACGTCACATTTGTCACTGGTTTTAATTGAGCCTCAAAATCTCTGGCCTTACAAAGACTGCAGCAGCAGATAACTCTTGCCATGTCCAAAGAAGATTATCAAGCCGAAAAAATGGATGCAGTCACAAACAGCCGGTCTACTCACTGGGCACCAAGCCCGTTGGTAGTGGTGTTTGAGCGGGCCATGATGGCACGAATCAACCAGGGACACGAGACTGGATTGGGCTCCTTCCCCGAGGGTGTCGGTAAGCTGCACGTGGCCCACTTTGTAAAGACCTGAAGCTCACAAGCAATATTAAGTCCTTATTTGGTGATGCTTAGAATGAATAGATTTCACATCCACTCCCTTCCTCCCAGTTGTAAATTCTCAGCTTTTAATGTAGATCAGGTCAGGATTAGGTAATTGGAGCATATTTGTATATTTTCAAGGCACAACACAAACGGCACATTCATTTCTTGAAATGCCCTCTTATTAATGTGAGGTATTCCAAAAATGTGTGCCATTTCTGAGGGTCATTATGATTACAATAAAGTACATTATTCCCCTTGTTGGTTGATGGATTTCAGCCAAAAATACTTTTAGGGTCCAATGGGAGTGTTTGTGGGAAGACTATATATCATTGGAGCTGTTTCCAGACCTTTTTTTTTGTCATTGTTTGTGTCCCTTGTTGGCGGGGTTTCAGGATGGGTGTATTCGTGAGTCACAGCGTGCCTCACGCCTGAACTCCAGAGCCCTGGGATTGTAGGGTGCTGCTGTAGCAGGAATTTGGATCACCACTCAGAGAATGAGAGCCAATGACGACTGATGGATTATTCTATTTCATATTTATGTTAAGCTTGCTTGTGATTTGCCTACACGAAGCGCCTGCCGTTTGAACGCCGCAGATTAACCGGACTCGGAGTATAACTATTTTCTGAGTCTCTCAAACAGTCATTAATCACCGCCTTCCAGCTGTTAAAATACATATCCCCCTCCCTCTTCCTCTGTAGAACGACTATGTTATTTCACTCTAGTTGGCCTGCCTCAGCCCACCGCAACCCTACAATTAGCTACTGGTGACGGAGTAAGAGTCACCCTCCTCGTGGCAGAACTTTTCCCTGGCTGCGTGACACATCCGGCTCGCCGACGAGTAAGCCCCCTCTCGGGCCTAATTGTGAATCATTTTTATTGCATTGTGTTCGGGGCGTTGGGAGATCTATTGAGTGAGTGTTTATGTGTCTGTTGGAGAGTGTTCCAGTAGTTCAACGGACTACGCTTTGCTGGCCCGAGATTTGATCTTGCGGGTGCTGTGACGACCTTTCTGGATTTTAAGTAAAAGTGAAGAAAGCAGTGGGTATTTGAGGCGTGAATGGAGATGATGGGCAAAATATATATTATATATATTATGTTAGGAATATGCAAAGATCGTCTGGTGATTTGGTTGTAATCAGAAATCTTAATCTATTGGATCTTTTGTACATATGTATTTTTTTGGAAACCTGAGAACGTATTAAGTCGGAACCATCTTACAGTGAAGAGTCAGTACGTGCAATGTAATCGTTTAGCAAATGAGACCAGACTTTAGGTAACACTTAAGTCAGTCTTTAAGAAGATGGGCTTGAATTTCAACAAAGTAACCCTTTGTATTACACTTGGTTATTTATTCATGAAGAAGCAGATGGTGATGCAGAACAATACCATGTGCATTGATTGCGTTGTAAATTAGTGTGTGTACTGCACTTGAGTAAGGTTAGTGTTGCATGGTATACCGATACCGGAACCCAATCACAATACCCTGACATTTAAATGGGTACAGTACCCCGTTTTATTAGTACGGTTATAGATAAGTTTGTGTTGTATCACCTCCCTGCAGGCATGGTGGACATGTCATCAGTTATTATTTTCTCTCATATGCATGCTAGCTTCTATTTGAGAACCAGAGGCATTTCTGCAAGTAACTCTATAAACCGACGGCAGTCTTTGTCTGAATGAAGCACTGTACTGAAGTTCATTCACCGTGCATCGAGTGGATGACATCTATCAAAGAACATAAAAAAAACACCAAATGACGCATTTGGTGCTTGCTGTCATCGCGGATAAACTGATTATTAGCGAAAAACTAAAAATTATTACTTTGAAGGCGTGCTTGACTGCAAAACAACGGATATTTTCAATGTCCTGCTTTGCTAAATTTGAGTGGACAGAGAGTTTTTACTCTTCATAATTCTTGAGCTTCTTTCGACAGGCCTCTCGCAGCTATTCTCTCTCCTCTGCCACACTTATTGATATTTCTTACAATTTATTAAGAAGAAACGTAACATTTGTAAAAAAAAAAGTTTGAAGATTTTGTCAAACCATAAAGTTAAAACTTTGCTGTTTATTAAGTGATCTGGTTGCAAATATATATAGTTAACTATAAAAAATGTACGTAAACTTAAGTATACGGGATATCAGATTACTGCATGCCATGTAAAAGCTTTCTAAACCCTGAAAAACCTATTCATGATCAAAAACAGCTTACATGATCTGCAAGTCTTGCACTTCATGGGGATGAGGCTCAAACCCAGGATTATTAGCCTGCACACTGCAGTAGTGACCTCAATTTCACTGAACACAAACGACTCAATGTACCTCCTTGGCGGAGCTCTGCGCTCCTGATGTTGCAGGTGTTTGCCAAGGTATTGTTTCAGTATCGGTATCCAGATATTTAGGAAAGTATTGTGTCCCAGTAATCATTCTGGTCTTGTGACAACACGTTCCCTTGCTAGTTGCCAAGATATAATTTTAAATACGTCTCTAATAGACAACCGTGGGTTCACAATAAATTTTATGTGTGGAACATCATGTAACAAATATACTGTATTCAATTATACAATTGCCATGATATGTCATAAGAGATTAAGCATACTAAATCTGAATACTGGCTGTGCCCGACAACAATGCTCCCTTATACCCTCCAGCATGTTCACACTGGTACACTGGTAAATCTACACTAGTAAATCTTGGGAGTCTCATTTGAAAGATGGCGACAACTCTCAAGCCACATGAACTGGTTTATCATTTGAAAACGATAAATAAACTGCAAACGTTTCCAACACAAATTGTATCCATTAGCTGATCGTCTTACAGTGCATGACTCTATCTGGCTGGTCGTCAATGGAAGTCTAGTCTCGGTATACAATCGTGTGGATGCAAATGAATGCCATCATGTTTTGAATATGAAAATGCATTGTGGTTTTTACATGGAAATGTTAATACCCTTCAATTCACAACATTTAAATATTATACTTTGAATTCACTTCTATGGAATTTAAATTACATTTCAAGTGGTTCTGCTAATATGTTGTACAATTTCAAATAACTTTTGTTCAACTTACTCATTACCCCTTTTAAATGCTTGTTTCCATGTTACATATTCAACCTTTTTTTTGTTGTTGATCCTTTTAATAATCTAGAGAGATCAAGATAATACAAATTATCTTTTGTATTCTACAGCAGGCCGTTGAAATACTACAGGGTAACAATGCCAGTGGATCATATTTCTGTCCAGCAGCTGTTCAATCTAGCCTCTATCTCCCAATGAAAAGTAGGACCTAGTTTCCATACTATCAGTCCCTTGAGATAAGGGGGCGGAGGTAGGGTGTGATAATGACATAAATGGAACACAGTCCGTAGGTTCACAGGTAGTGCAGTGAGTGAGTGCACTCTGCAGCCCATTAGGGAGGGTTCAGGAAAACAAGTAGAGGGATTGTTTTTGCAGGTAGCCGGTGGAAGTGTTTGTATAATGGGCTGCAGCTGGATGGATGGCTCACTGGATGCTTGATGTTCATCATGGTTTAAGTTCTGGCTCTCTGGCATGGACGAGAGCAATCCAAACAGCAGAGAGCCCCGGCGTCAACCCACCCATTTCCATCTTTTGTTTTCCAGCTGCAGTCAGTAGGAAGGCTCCCCCGGTCCCCCCGCGCACCACCTGCAAGCCGCTGATCTCCATCACGCTGCAGAGCAGCACCGAGTCGGCCCAGGACACCTACCTGGAGCAGCAGGAGCACGCCAGCGACGCCAACAGCCAGTCCGGACGCAGCAACTCCTCCGACAGCCTCTGTAGCATCCGCACCGGCACTCTGGCTAAGGGCACCCTGCCCCCGGCCCCGGCCCCCGTCTCTACCCCCGTGCCCGTCGCCGCCTTCGTGGCCCCTCTCCCCGCCTCCATCCCGGGCCTCGCTCTGTGCGCCTCCGTCACCCACATCCCCGCCACCACCATCTCCCCTCCACCCCCGGTGACCCCCATCCCTGCCCCTCGTGACATCCCCGCCACTACCGCGGCCGCCAACAACACCACCATCATCTCCTCTGTCTCCACCCTCAGCACCACCATCACCACCACCACCTCCTCCTCTACTCAGTACCAGAATGACACCCTGAGCTGCAGGCTCATCTCAGAGAAGTTTGTCATCAGCGAGCCCAAGAGGAAATTGTCTTCCATCGGAATACAGGTAACGCACCAGCCCCCTTTTTGAAGGCGTGGTTCTCAATGTGTTATCGATCCTGTTTACGGTCAGTGCATGCAGACCAGGCTTCCGTGGATAAGGTGTAGTTTTGTTTTGCTTGGCAGGTGGACTGTGTGGTTCCCATCCCAAGAGAGAAAGCTCTAGCCCTGACCTCGCCGCTCAGATTCCAGTCCATCGGAGTCCAAGTGGAGAACGGCCGGCCGTAAGGACTCTACTTTCTGCCATAGAGTTAATCTATTAGCGTGTTAAAGAAACTATGCGTCTGAATCATGAATTTCCTTCTCATTACTGGCCCCTTTGGCCGGTAAGGGGACTGCAGCCTGCCCGAGCTCACGCAATCAGACTTATTTTATATATATATATATACAGTATATATATATATATTATGAGCATTAATAAACGTTAGAGATTGCTGAAGTTATGAAAGAACAGCCACTTTTGCCATTATCTGCACTTAAACATCACTTCCTTCCTATTTCCCGGCAAAACACTGCGTTTTAATGATAGAAATCAGCCAAAAGCCTTCTATGCATCGAAGAGAGTCGAGATGGTCTTAGGTTAAATAACTATTGTAAATGTATATTGGTAATTTAGAAGATGAAGATGCATTTAGGAATCCCTTTAAAATCCAACTTTGTTGAGCCTTTTTGCGGTATGATTTACTCCCGTCAGATCAGGCGCACGTATTCATACCCGGTTCCTTCCGAGGTTGTGAAGCTCCAGGCCTTTTCCTTCCTAGTGTACCTTGTTTTGTTTTCTCCCCTCCGTCCGGTTTAATCCGGCTGACTGGCTCTCGGCGCGCCGCTGTCAGTAGCCCTGTCGCGACCCACTAGCCTTTCCCAGCAGAGTCGGGAGGCAAGGTCACACAGCAGTCAGCCCTGATTGATGCACCGTAGCTCCGCTTCTGACAATGGTGAAGTGACCATTGTAGCGGGGAGGCTGCTCGTTCACAATCCCCAGCGCATTGTAATTTGCTCTAATCACATTTAGTCTCCGCTGCGCCCTGCCGTCTTTGAAGGCAGCAGTCCGTCTCGTCTATGTGGTCTTGTCTCCCCTCTGCTCCCCTCGTCCGCCACACTCTCTGAAATGGGCTCAGTTTCCGGTTGCCTCGCCCCCCCACTGCTGAAATCTATAATATGTCATTGATAATCTTTAATTTCCATATTAACACCTCTGCAATAATCAGACAGTTGGGTTAATCACCACAGAGACTGGAAAATGGGTGGAGAGAGGGAATGACCTGTAGCATAGGATCGCAGAATCAGAATGGAGCCTGGATCGGGTTAGTGACTAGTTACAAGGCCTATCCCCTATGAGGTTAGCACACCCGGGGCCTGGGCTCAGACGCCCGGCTCTGTTTCCTAGTTCTTGCACTCAATCGGTTGTACTTGAATGAATATATTTGATGGCTAATGTGTGTGTGTATGTGTCTCCTAGTCTCAGCCGGGACAGCAGCATGGCCTCCAGGCAGAACACAGAGTCGGAGCCCCAGGACTCCCTGGACACATTAGCAGTCAACTGCACGGCCAACAACAGCCAGACCGCTGCAAACGGCCCCAGCGCCGACGACAGCGCCCCCAGGTCACTGAAACACACGCCCTCTGCAACGGCCCGGATACCAACGGAGCCCCGGGTGGACCCGGCCCTGGACCCCTCATCCCTCCCGCCCCCGCACCCCAGCCTGGGCACGGAGAACGGCAGCGCGCAGCCCGGGGAGGAGGCCACGGGCGACGGCCACTCCGCCGCGCCCGCCTGCCTCCGCGACGGGAACTGGTTCCTGAAGCTGCTGCAGGCGGAGACAGGCCGCATGGAGGGCTGGTGTCAGCAGATGGAGCTGGAGACCAAAGACAACACGCTCTCCGAGGAGGGTAAGGGAGCCGGAACAACGCTGTTTTATTTTTCTCCGTATGATAATCTTAGGTGTGCACACGGTGCTTTGACTTTGTGGACTGACGTGAAGCGTTGACATTCGAGTGGCCTGGACCGCTGTGGTCTCAGGCATGAGTGGTTATGTGGGAGGGAGGAGGACATGGCGGAGAGACGGCGGAAGGAGACGGGCTCATTACGGCTAATGGTTTGCAGTAGCGCTGCTCGTTAGGCATTAAGTAAGCACCGGTGCAGCCGAAGCACAGCCACAGCCCACTCCTTATCTCTCCGTTTCATGTCCCAGAATACCAAAGAGGCTTTCAGAGATGCTTTCCCTTCTGCAGCGGCTTGAAATATGCATGAGTTAAAAAAAAAAATTATCCAAAAATACACCTATCAGTAGATGCTCCATAACACTATAAATCCCCCTGCTTCTTATACATTAGATCGACAGCTTCTTCCCCCATACTGTATTTCTGTTTTACGGCGCATTCCTATTGGAGTTGCAGTTTGCGCTCATAGGAAACCCCATGCATAGATCTTATTTCCCTGCAAAAGCTATGCAAACCAGACACTGCTGGTGTTGGCCTCGTTTAGTTTCACAGTACACAACCCGCGTGTCTGGTGCAGCTGCTCTGCTTGTCCTCACATGAGCCTGTAATGATTTCCCCCGTCCCCCTGGTGTGCAGTGCTCGGGACGGTGCGCAGTGCGGTGGGAAACGTGGAATGTATATAGAGCATGCAGTAATGGTAAAGGTTAACGCCTCAGATTCTGCCTATGAGCCAGGCAAGGTATATACACACAGGTGGCTGGAAGGTAGCGCTTGCCTTGATTGTAAATCTTATTTCAACATTCAGATACCACCATAGCTTCAAAATAAAAGCCTTCTTAAGCATATGCACGAAAAAGGTGTTAAATATCACCACTTGTCAGAATAAGTGAATGAAAAATTTCACAAAAATGTTCTTAGTTTTTCTTTCTTCAATTGATCTTCAAGAATTTATTCAAGAAATCTAAACAAATATCAGTTTAACAAAACCCCAGCCCAAGCCATTAAGGAATGGTATAATGATGTCACTAGTAGATGCTCCCGTTGTGGATTAGGTCTTAAAACACTATCTAGCTTTCTAGAGTGATAGCTTGTTATCTTAAAAAAACAAAGCACAAGGAATGAATTCCACATGTCCATCCACATCAGGAACACAAAGAAAATACAAAACATATTCCAAGTCCTTAGATGCAGTGCAGCAGTTAGTTTTCTTAATCTAAAAATAAACACAATGTCGTAGACAAAATGAGGGTAATTTCTGTCTTTTTAGCAGGGAGTTCACACTATGCTAACGGAGGTCAACTGCAATTAAAATGCTACAAAAGGGGGCTGCTCTCTGCGCCAATTCAAGCCACATAATTTCTACACTTTTCGGATATTTCTCGTCGTCTTTGAGGGTGACTTTTACGGTACTGTTCGAAAAGGACTTCACACACACACACACACACACACACACACACACACACACACACACACACACACACACACACACACACACACA
>JAOPJL010000001.1:13960090-13970385 GCA_027123545.1 Trisopterus esmarkii
CCCCCCCCCCCCCCCCCCCCCCCCCCCCCCCCCCCCCCCCCCCCCCCCCCCCCCCCCCCCCCCCCCCCCCACACTAGAATCCAACAACAGAGTGAAGAGAAAAGAAAAAAAACTTCACTGAAGCAACTCGTGTTAAATGATGAGTGTCTGAAGGATAAAACTCAACCACCATGGCTTAATCAACCGAAGGCTTCTTTCAAGGTCTGTGGAGAGCAACGGCACTCAGAGGTTTTGAGCTAAAAGCGATGGCCGCCGTGAAAAGATACACAGTGCAGGTTTAAGGAATGGATGAAGTGTAACAAAAATATAATAAAAGAGGGTGATATCAGAGGCCTCAGATCTAAGCTTGTTGATGACTATTACACAAGAGCAATCCAATCACATTCTTTTAATCTGGCAATTGCTGGGGGAGACTCACACCACCATGTGACCTACTATAACCTTATTAGTCAGATTCTTATTGCTTCTCTGCACTGTCCAGTTGGTCCTTGAGGTCGTGCTGTGGTCCTTCTGTCGTAGCCTCACCCCTCATAATGTGTATGCTTTGATTGTCCTCCGCCTTACTTGCAATTCGCTATGGATACAAATTTGCCCATCAAAGAGGAAATCTCTCCGGTGCTACTAGGTTCATGCCACACACACACGTCGACCTCTCAACCTCTCAGCCTGCGGGCAATATCAGATGAACCACGCTCTCACTCTAATGAGCTCCATGCGCTCCTATGGTGGCTTGCTTTCATGTGACGGGCAAAAGGGTTGGCCAGGATTTCCAGTGTTGTTAGAGCACGTTATTTCTGCATCTGTGAGGGAGATGAGATACGGATGTGGCATGGATCCTGTGCGGGTGTGTGTACGCGTTTGCATGCGTGAGTATGAGTGGGTACGTGGGCCTGGGCCTGTGTTTGTGTGTGCGCTCGCATGTGCGAGTATGTTTGTGTGTGCATGGCCTTCTGTGTGTGTGGATGCCTGTAAGGCAAGCCCTCTGGCTGTCGTGTGTACCCCTGTGTACGTGTGTGTTCCAGACAGGCAGGTGGAGCAGGAGATTAGACGATGCTGTAAGACATGGGTCTGATTCCAATCCACCCCCACCTGCGGAGCACAGTTTGCTCCGTCTCCAACATGTCCCCCTCTGGGAAAGAGACTTCCCTTCAGCAGAGGCATTCGTTGTTCATACTTCAGACTGCCACACCGTCATGCTACGTCATGCTATGTCATGCTACACTCGCAGATTAGGAGGACACACCTATCTGGCTGTAGGAATGCAATGCAGACACACACACACACACACACCCGCAGACTTTTACAGGCCTGAGGTAATACCAGTATTTAAACCATGAGTACAAAGTGTCTCTCTGCTGTGCGGTGTCTCCACTCATCTCCCTCCATGATGACGATCACCTGGTATCTGTTAGGGAGGAGGACGAGGGCCGGGTCTAGTCTGGCCCGCTGCCAGGGCTCCCCGCAGCGCCCAGGAGGGGGGGGGGGCGGCACAGGGAGGTGAGCGGAGGAGGATGAGGAGGGCTGTAGTTCACAGGGGATGTCCCATGGCATCATTGTCTAGCCCGAGGCGGGCGGCGGCGGGTGGCGGCGGCGGCGGCGGCGGCGGCAGCTACGCCCGCGAGACTAAGCTCCGCCTCTGGCTGCCAGCCAGAGGCGGAGGAATGAAGACGCAGAGGTGGAGATTATGATGATGATGATGATGGTGAAGAGAGGAAGACTAAAGTGCACTCGTTCACATTGTTTACTGGTGGCCACACAGGGGTTGTACTAAAGTGCAGAGAAGAAGATAATAATAAGGATGATAATGTTGGATAAAAGGATAAAGAATGGTTTGAGATTAAGACTGAAGTGCATGTGCACATTCGTCTTGTTTGAGATAAGGGGTGCGATAAGATTGTTGAACGTTGCGAACAGAAAACAAGATGCAAATAAAAACAAAACCTGCTCCTTTGCTCACATTATTAGCGTATTGACAGTTATATCCTCTAAAAATAACTGGATACAGTTTTATTTAATGGATATAAGTTTTAAAGTGCAGCTCTTGAATCTGCGTCTCAGAGTCACTCTGAGTCAGGTCGAGTCCACACTCACTGTATAAAAATAAAAATAATATTAATATTTATTTAAATTAAAATAGCACGGCCATAAGGAGACAGCATAGGCCTACACTTTCTACATATTTTTTCCTTCCTGCTGCATTTGAAAGATCTCTCCTCAGTTTAACATCCGGCTGTTCAGTGGAACTAATGTAATTTGTTAATTAACTACAATAAATAAATAACGCTACGAAAATGAGAGCTGAAAATTTGGTGAAAACAATGTCGAGTGTAATGGTTGATATTACTCATTAATTCAACTCTTTCATTACGTTATCACCAGAGAAAGACATTTTGAAACATAATAATTTTTCTTTTCATTGGCATAAAAGAGGCCAACGCCATGGCCTATGGGGAACAATTGCCATTCTTCAACGTTTGAAGCACGCCATTTAATTTCTTTGTGAGTCTAATCAACTGTAGCCCATTGCTCCTAACACAACTGAATGACAAAAGACAAATGCAAGCGCCTATTAAGAACAGTTAATCGTGGTTGTTGCAGCACAGTTGCCACACTATGGGGGAGTTTAAAAAGTAAAAGCCATTGCTATTTAGCATTTTTTTTTCTATGTAAAGCAGGAAAAATAATAAAGGCAAACAATAGACTTTATCATATAGCAGGGAAAGCCGTCGTAAAAAATGAATTTATGACTGGAGAGCCAAAGGAAAGAAACTAACCATGAATCTCTACCGCCACCTAGTGGCGAACGTGTCCATAGAACCATACTTTTTCAAAACAGTAAGGGTGCCATACCATTGATAGATAATTAATAAGTTCTAAGCTTATGTGTTTTGGCAGTAAATGGTATATGCAACCAGGTTGACATTATAATACGTTTACAATAATAAACCTGTTGATGAAACCTTCAACCTGATCTTCTCTGTGTGGGGTCTGATCTAACGCATGATTGAAAATAGAAGCCTGCAAGTTCACTGTCCACAATAGCTGAGCTCAGATCCAGTCTGCGTTCTGCTGCTGCTGACACTGAATCAGCAGTGCTCCATGCCTTGGAGGAGGCCAGTGAAAGTGACAGGTGACACTATGTCCACTCAGTTTCAGCAGAGGAGGAAGCTGAAGGCTTAGACTAGAGAGTCAAACTGGAGTAGCGATCCGAGGTCTGCCTGCTCCAGGATACCCACCTGGTGTTTACTTCCCTGTTGCTTTTGCACATATTTCGGGTTTGGGGTTCAAATTCTAGAGATCATATATCAGACTCTTAGAACAGCAAGAGGAATTGTTGTCATGTTTGCTTGTGAATCACTACTATTAAACGTGTTGGATGGGAAAGGACATACTATGGGTGTGTTACAGCTGACGCCCAACGAAAGCCTGTCTGATGTTGAAAGGGACACTTATTTTCACATGTATACATTGGCATGACCTCAGTCATTCCAGACATCCCAAATCGACCACACCCAGGAGATGCACCCAGGTTGGATGACACAAGATGTGTCCCTTTGTCTTGTATCATAGACTTGATGTGCTTTAACGATGGTAGTAAACAATGTGTTGCATCTGAACTGGAACTCTCTTTATACTTGACTGTGCAGAACAAACTGAAGAGCAGGAAGAACAAGAGGAATCTCCCTTGGTGTGTGAAGCGCACATTCCACCCGAGGGATGCACCACACGCACACTTTGTTATCCTGTCAGCTCGCAAGTGTACATCTCATGCACACTGCGGTGCACACAGGCTGACAAACCAGCTGAAGGAAACAGGTTCCTCCAGTTCTGCTTCAGTATTACATCAGATAAAGGTGCTGAGGCTGCGGTCCCGACCAGTGGCACCTATGGATGTACCCACTTCCCATCACACAAGGACCAACAAGCGACAATCTGACAGCACAACGTCACATACTTCCATGAGTGCTTGTGTGAAGCCTGGATTAGGACTTCTGGTATATAAAGAAACATACTCAAAAGCATCACAATGTTGACACATTAATTATAGTTCATAGCCATAGAACAAAGACAGAGGAGGATAACGAAATGGAACTGTTGTATGTGTGTTATGTGAAACATATTTTACATACACTTTGCATAACACGGCCTATGCCCGAACGTGTCGGACAAGGTTGGCGTTATCGTTCCCTAAATACGATCAATTTTTTTGTGAAACATGACAGAGGAGAGAGGAAAAGCGCTGTGCTGTAAGAGGGCAGGTAACAAGGTAGTGAGGTTTAACACGTGCGTCATTGCTAAGAGCACACAAACCACATGTTTCAGATTCTTATCCCCCTGCAGGGCCTATATAGTAAATAGTTCAACCAGTGTATGTGCATTGACATCTTCGTGCACTTTCATCTCTAGAAAGGAAAAGAACACACCAGACACAAAAAACATTGTGGACTTCACATGTTGTTTTGAGTATGGAGTAGAGGCAAGGTTTCTTATAGGAAGTCTTTTAGAGAGTGAAAGGATTGATTTAGTAATTACTCCAGAATTTGAATTTACAATATTATATAAATAATATGTTTAAAAACTCTTAAGCATTTTATTATTATTTTAAGTGGAATACATCACTTTTCAATATAAATAAGAAATCAGTGTCTGAAATCCTTCATTGCGTCCCTTCATATCCAACATTCATCGTCTAGCTTACATTTACTGCAGTTGCATTTACATTTAGCTCAAGCTTTTATCAAAGTGACTTTCAAGTGAGTGTTGATTGTCCCCTTATCTTACAATAATGCACCATAAAAATTCATGCATACCCACTTTTACAAACCAAAAGCAGAAGAAGCGGGTAGGCATGACAGAAGCATAACAGATAACCCATTTATGAAAGAAGCACAAAGGGCATGACATGATAAATAACAAAAAAAACAAAGTTGCATTCGACCCAATATAAGCTACTATATATATACAGTTATGCAAACTAGTGGTGGATTTTATGATTTGTTTGAATGAATCAGTTTGCGTCGGTCAGTTTGCCAAAAAGAGTCGTTCGAATCGTTCGTTCGTTCGTTCGTTTGTTCAGTCTCGTTTCTGGTGAATCATGGTTCTCAGTCACTGAGTCGGTCAAACTCCGCTGCTCCCTCGTTCTCATTCTCAAACGAATCACGATCGTGCATTGGTGCAAACGGTCATCAATCAACACAACATTAACCAAGTTCCTTTTAGCTGAGGAGGGCTTCATGAATTGGAATCGGGATGTTGTTGCCCGGCTGGCTCTCGTGGCTTCTCAGTCCTCGAGTCTTCACCGCTAAACAGTCATTGAACGAACGGCGACTTGCGAGTTAGTGCGACTCAGTGACTAGTAGTGGGTGGATGTCGGAGTCGAGTCTCGGAGAACGAACAATACGAACGAGACAAACTAAAACGGGGAATCAGGTTGGTTCGTTCAAACTGATTTGTTCGCGAACGAGCCATCACTAATGCATACCCACTTTCATATAGACACACAGCTCCAGAAGAAGGTGGATGCATATGAATTTAGAACAATTTCTAAAATATACCCTTGCTTATTTCCTAACAAAAATAAAACAATAAAAAAGAAATCAAGTAACCGTAATAGTATGGTTACACTTGAAAAGACCATTTAACACAAAAATAAAGTTACACAACACATCAGAGACTGTACAATTGCTTTGCTCACTTAGCTAATCACCATCCGGGTCCTTCGCAGGGGGCAGAGAGCAACAGAGAGAGAGAGAGCGTAAAATGGTTCCAGGCGGCGGCTAGTCCTTCAGCAGACCCAGCTTCTTGAGGGCATGGCGGCGGCCCTCGTCATTCTCTGCACGGGGGCAGATGACCACACTGACCCCGTGGTAGCGAGGCACTCCCGTGGACTCTCCAGCATTCTGCGAGACGGGGGCTACCGGAGTGGACCTCCTGGTGCCAGCATCCTTAGCGCCGGGCCCTAACGCCTCAACCTTGACATGTGAAAAGTCCTTCCCGGAGCCCAGAGAGGCGGGACGCGGGCGGCCGTTACGCATATCGCCATGGCTGCGGTTGGAGACCGCCTCACTGAACCCGGAGCTGGGAGTGAGGCTACTCAAGCCTGTTCCAGGGTGCGCAAGGGTGGCCGATTTGACAGCGGAGTTAACGGTGGGCTCTGAGATGGTGATCTTGACAGGAGCTGCTTCCTGGCTGTGATGTAGTGACACTGGTTCACCGGTGTCACTGAAAGCAGAAGGCACTGGGAGAATATCTCTGGCCTGAGCTGCCGGCGTCAAAGCCACGTTGGCCTGTGTGGAAACCTCGGCCCAGGGAGGGGACGGTGGTACAGTGGACACGGTAGGAGACCACATTCCAATCGAAGGCGATGGGGGAGTTTGCCGAGCTGCTGGAGACAGGGGGGCGGCCCAAGACCTCCTGGAGTGGGGACTAGTAGAGAGACTCGGGCGTGGGTCTAAGTCTGCTTCTTCAGCTTTGAGAAGACCAAGCTTTATGAGCGCTTCCATGCGGATCTTCTGGGACTCCGACAGCGTCCTGTCACTCGCAGGCGGGGGGAAGTTAGCATCGGCGGGCGCCTTGTGGGACTTGAAGATGATGTTGGGGGGAAGTTTCTTGGGCTTGGGGGCCACAGCAGGTGGGCTCTTGGGCTCAATATGCTCAGTAAGAAGGTTGGCCGTGGTAATCGTCTGGGAGTGGGGTGCACTGGGAGGCTCAGGCTCGTCGGCCACAGCCAGGTTGGGGAGCGGTGGCCCGACGACAGCGGAGCTCACAGGAGCTCTCTTGCTGGAGGCTCTCTTACGCAACTCATCCACATCAACGTGCTGTCTTTCGACGGGCGTCACCACGGATACGGGTGGATCTGGGCGCTCCTCTGGTTGTGGCTCAGGCTCTGGCTCATCCATGAAGTCAGATGGAGGGGGGATCAAAATCAGCTCTGTCTCGGGCTGCGGGCTGGACTGATGGGGCTGCAGCTTGGTGTCCACGGGGGCACGCAGGTCACAGTCTTCGTCGACCGCCGAAGCCAACATCTGTGCTTGTTGAGCCAATGAGTTGGCTGTGGAGTCAGTTTCTTGTACTTCACAGTGTGTCTTAGATGATTCCAAATCATTTTTTGTTTCCAACGGAGGACTATTTGAGTTGTTTGGCACCTCAGGGGTTTTAGGTTCGTGGACGTCTGCCGGGGCCATATGTGGGGGGTTCGCAAAACCGTTGGCCAGGAGAAGGGGTGTGGGCACCCCATGACGGACAGGCCTGCCCTGGTCCCTTTCAGGGTCTGCAACAACAAAGCATTAAGTTAGTGTTTCATTTTGGCGGCATATAAAATTAAAGTATTAGTGGAAGATGATCACATATAGACGAGTTGCTGGGTTACTCATGATACCTTCTCCGCTCTGATCCGCAGCTTTGGAGAGGTGGTTGGCTATCGCCGCAGCCTGATGGGAGGTTTCTGGCTCGTCATTGGACAGTCCACTGTCCTCATCCACGTCCAGAGAGTCGATTGTTTCCTCCAGATACATAAGACACTCCCTCTCTGCGGCAGACAGGTGCTGCAGACTGTCCACACTCTGTCTCCCCGAAAGACAAGAGACGACCAGTAAGGGAGAGGTTGACTGATTACAGGAACTCTACAAAAGGCCAACCTATTATAAAAGCCCTCTTTAAACCATTTGGGGCTATGTTGTTGCCAAGGTTAGGTCTGAGAAATGGGTCAAGCTTTCCTTGCTAGCAAAGGCATGTCAAATGACACCGTGACTTCTGTGTTTTGTTGCACCAGCAGAATGCTGTTTGGCTGACTGCAGCAAGGGACATTTAACAGACTTCACACGGATCGACTCGACAATATAGTTCGGACTAACTGACTCTTCATTTCAAAAACATATCCATCAGGTCTCACACATATCTACTATAAGCTTCCACTACAGTTTATATTGAATATATTTAACTATGTTTGACACATTTTGAGGTAACAGTCTCACATAATGCTTTTTTACATTTCTTAACAGTTGATGTGTCTGCAGTAGATGAATATTAATATGGTGGCAGTCATTTTTGGGGCAGTAAGATTGTTAAACCCTCTAGTGTGCTGACCAGGTATGCAATTCGCCCTGTAGTGACCAGGGTTCGATTCCCACCTGTGGTCCAACGCCACAAGTTGTCCCCTCTTTTCTTAAATGTTTCACTGTCCTGTTCATAAAAGCCCAAGTCATATGTTTAGCAGCACTCACAAAGCCAGAGTTGGTGCTGATCACGCTGTCACAGCTCCCAGCGCTGTCCATATTACTGCTGGAGGGTTCCGGGGCAACGCTGCCGGGCCACGTGTCACTCTTAGGCATTGCACGAGAGAAAATGATTAGGGCAGGCCCCGGGGCTCCAGGGCAGGGCCTCTTGTGTAAATATCACCGCAAAGTGCAATTCAGACCAGCAACCTATGACAAAAAACGACAACACAGAACTGGAATCAATTTCATTGCACCTCAGTGTCCCTGTCGACGACAAAAAAAAATTGTAATGTAAATAGTCAAAAGAAAAACACAAAACACCTGTTGCCTCACTATTCATTGTGTAGGGACGGCCATGTCGCTATCATGTCACGCATCATGGGCCGTAACATTTGATACCGGGTGTAACCTTTCAGTACAACACTGCTCGCTTGTTATGCGGTCACAAACACATGCCTCTTGGGGCCCAGCGCAGAGCGCGGCCCCGCTCCCCGGGGCGGGGCCGCGGGAGAGCCACGGGCTAGAACACCAGATACCTGTTCTCGTCCTCCCTCAAAACTGCACTCTCCCTGTCAAGGTCCCGGGACGCCTCGCAATGTATCACGTAGGCTATTGCAGGCGTTGTATAAACATGGGTCACACCTCAGATCGTTCCCATCGCAGAATACTTTACAACCTGTTGTATGGCTTAGTAATCATAGCCTGTCTGGACCCATACATTAAGCTGACACAGGTGTCAGTTTAACTTTATTATTTTCTCTGTGGACATGTAGGAATATGTCTTTATTTATGAAATGCTTCTCTTTTGATAGACTCGTGTACTACTGGAAATAGCCAAATGCTAGTGTAGTTGTAGCTTGTGTGAAATGTAGTCCCTCTCATCACGTTGATTCGTATTTCTATTATTGCACCTCTATGTAAAGCATGCTGAGCCAAACAAATGCTGTGGTGACATATATCTCCCATCATCAGAAATGCACTTCCTTCTGTGAAAAACACATGTTCGATGTTTGCTTAGTGTAGGCCTAAACAACAATCCAAACATGTAAATAAACCTATACCTAACCTATAGCCTACATAAATCATTTGACGCCATCACCCGGCTATAACCGATGTAATGCTTTAATTTCATTCACCTGCCCTGACAACATAACATTACCCATGGATTCCAGACAACAACTAAATCATGTGGGCCTGTTGACATGTAGACAGTGACGCCTGGATGGCAATACAGGTGGTCTGTCCTGATCATGTGATCATCCACCTCGGACTTTGTAAGGGCAACAACTGCAACGACAGATTGCTGACAGCTTGACATCACTTTTCACCCTATTACGATGTCATGAGTCGTGTTGATTACTCTGGCTACTCCGGGAGTACAGCCTGTGGGACGTGTTCAGCCAACACCTTCCCAGAGCTGCTCCACCTGCTGCTACACCCATCGCTCACACACGATTTAATAGCCACAGGAATGTCACTTTGCCTGCTTTTATCGCTTTTTGTTTCAGTATTTTATGTTGGGCTCCATCTTCTCCATTAAACATGATGAGACACGCCGTGTATCGTCGACGGTCAGTTCAAGGTCCGATAATAAGGTAAAAGTAGGGTTAGGTCAAATGGAGCAGATCATACAACGAGTAGGATCCTACACATGGGTTATTCATTTTAGGAACATCTGTGAGTAGGCTACTATAACCAGGTCAATAATTAGTATAGGCATATCCATAAGCGGGTTTAATAATTGACAGTAAACAAAGAGTAACGCGGAACACGTTAGGCAACCTTTCTAGAGCGCAGATATGCAGCAATAACCTATTAATATTTAGCTGGACACTATCTTCAATGGCTGGCTACCAGTCAACAGATCATGCACAAAGATGATAATTATTTTTTGTTTATTAAATCATTAATATTCATATCACACGGCGTTTAACACACATCGAAAAGTAATTATAACAGGCTTGAGGCAATCTCCATCTAGAGCTCGTGTGTGCGCGCGAGCCGAGCACACACACACACACACACACACACACACACACACACACACACACACACACACACACACACACACACACACAC
>JAOPJL010000001.1:14034142-14048795 GCA_027123545.1 Trisopterus esmarkii
CACACACACACACACACACACACACACACACACACACACACACACACACACACACACACACACACACACACACCTTATCGCTTCCAACTTAGCGCCTTCACAGTTCCAACAAAAAGCTAAATAATACGGCGCCTAGCCAGTGCGCTAGGCTAACGTTGCGTTTTGTGCAGGCTACCTTGTAGTGTATTTCCTTAACCCACACCCCCTCCCCCCAACAGAACACGTTTGATGTCTGTGGTTGTAGTGGGGGCAGGCGCCGGCCCAGCAGGTGGGCTACCAGACTGCAGAGAGCAGTGGGCTGGGAGGGGGGAGAGAGAGACACCAGGCATCGGCCTGTAGGGACGAGCGAGAGCTGTCTGGGACTCACGGCCGCCACGCTAACAACAACAACACATACATAGACACACACATGTGTCTGCCTTCGCATCTCCTGCACAGGGAGAGAGGGGAGTAGTCACCAGCCATGCCATGCCAATTATCCTTCCCATTTGTCTCTCTGTTATTTAAAAGCTTTCTGTCAGCGAGGGTGAAAGCAAGGTCAAACCAACACTGCTAAGTTTGTTTATAAGGGGGCTGGCTGGGTGGGGTCGGGGGTATTTGTTGTTGTTTGCAGCAAGTCACCATTTTGTTTGTTTTGACCACAGTAACTTTAAGGGGAGTGGCGGCTATGTATAACAGCAGTTAGAGTGCAGTAACTTTGTAGAAAATACCCAATTTCAGCAATCCACTAGACAAGAAAAGATGTGTAGGCTCATTTTAATGGAGACTGACGTTTTGGGAAAGGGAATCGCTTGGATTCAATCTCTTCTCGGCAAACACTGCAAGTAAACAAGGGATGCTGCAGCCCGTGGATGAGGACATTGGCCTGTGGGTTCTTGCACCCCACTCGTGCCACGGATTCTCTTCTTCCTCAGTCACACATGTGTGGAATTCCTCCTTCCAGGCCGGAAGATCCATATAGCCCTGGGTCCTAGCGCCCGCCCACTCTGTTTGCTTTCTCAGTCCACACAAATGGGTGGGGGGGGTCGTTAACACAACAATGCATAACGTTGTGAGCAGAGCATCCCCAACTCAGATGCTGGTTGGAATGCGGACACAGAGGTGTTAGAAGGCCTGGCTACCACTGCACCAACTCCCTTCTCTTTTTTTTTTTTTTTTTCAGTGGTCAGAGGTCAACCCCTGATGAATGTTATACAGCGCCCGGGCGGCTCTGTGCCAACTCTGAGTTCACGTAGGGTGTTTTCAGAGGCAGCTTGTACTACTGTACACAAATGGGGCGGCCCTCACTGCCCAGGGCCTCTGAAACAAGCTGTAGTAGTTCTTATTCACATGTTGAACTGTTAAGGACAAGTTAAGATTAGGACGCTAAGAATACACAGATACACAGAGTGACAGGCCGCTGTTAAAAGCCCTGTCAACAAGGGGCAGCCTCACCCATGGTGTGAAGGATCATTGATTACACACCGCCCTGAACACATGTACACACACACATGTACAGAACACCAGAGTCAAAATGGGAACGCCAGTCAAGCACTACTAAGAAGCAAACCAGTGTGGTTTTGCCCTACATTAGTTAATGGCCAATGAACATGGAGGGAGAGGATGTTTTTTCGATCAGACAGATGGGCAAAACACAAACTGTGGAAATTGGTAGAAAATGTAGTGATACATATTATAGGCATTTTGTTTATTTAGGACAATGAATGTTATTATACGGCGCATGACACTGTATTCAATTTGTATTCAATTCTAGCAATGATTAATAAACATTAATCCCAAACCGAAAGGATTATGGAACATCTCAATTAATAAATGTGTCAAAAATGCTCTTCTGTCTAGATGAGCCCTTTGATGATGGGCTCCCCTCTCCTTAATTGAGGTTTCAAACCTTGAACAAAAAGATCCATGGTAACGCACTGCAGGGGTGTTTGAGGACTGATAGGAATATGAAAAGCTACTCATTACACGCTTCTGGACAAAAGCCAGTGCTGGGAATCCAGTGGGGGGGACAACTCTTCATCTGGCTAAGCTCTTAGTGTTTGTCCAGAACTCTACACATTCCTCTGTTCATTTCCCTCCTCAGTGGGACAGGGCAGCGTTCCCTCGCTTTGGCCAAGTGCTACCTCTAGCCCCAGCAGCTGGTCGGTTTTGGACGGTCTGAGGCCCAGTAGAGAGCCAGAGAGGAGCTCCTTCCTATGGGCCCTTCCTCTGAGCCTGTCCTATGGGCCCTTCCTTTAGCTTAGGAAAAAGGCTAAAGTGCAAACATGCTGTTAAGAAGTTTTTTGTGGAGGAAAATTCTTTGTCTGTATCCATTTGTCACAATGAACATCAAGTGTCCTGTATTTTCACCATAGGTTAGAGTGTTGTGTGTTTCACTGATTGGGACTTATATTTAAAATGTTTTTTGTTTGACTATTCCAATCCATTACAGAACAGAAAAGATGAGACTACTATTCATTTCATGTAAAGAAATGAGCCGTTATTGATAAAAAAAATGTACCACCAAAGTAAATTACTGCAACAGTGAACCACTTCCTGCACTGATCGATTGCAGGACAAGACTATGGCACTCTCCCTGCCTATCCCTGCCATGCCTTATGGCAGGCAGTTATCTGTGGTTGGAATCCTAAGGAACACATGTTTAGGGTCCCAGTATTAAATATGCTGGAGGTTATTGTGCGTCTGTTGACAGCGACCGAGACGCCATAACGCAGCCTCTCTGGGCAGGCAGGCATTCCATGGGGCCAGGCTGTTGTACTGCCTGTGTTCCTAAAGACAACGCAAGTCTTGACATGCACCCCATTCCTCAATAGGAACGCCAACAAGCTAGCCCAGTCTCCGTAGCACTGCTTTTCAACATAAAGATGAAGGTGTTTACTCCATAACACTGAGACCACGGTGTCTCCAGGGGTCTGCTCCTATTCTGTAAAGAAGTCGTTGAATAATGTTTTAAAAGACCTTGATGTCCTGCTACCAGTCCAGGTCCACTGTTAGAAACCACAACACACAGTTTTACATTTCAAACAATGTATACAGATACAATTTTAGATTGTGAGTTCAACCTTTTCCCATCCGGTAATGAAAAGCAACTAGAATCACAGTTTTGATCTATACCACATGCACTTTATTACTTATGCTAGCAATCATCTAAGCAAAAACAGGAGGAATTGAAATTTGCTTGTGGAAACCGTCTGATCCTATCTGCTCTAATAGGATTAAAGACGTTTGCCCCACCGCAAACTAGTTTCAGACCAGCGTGGTCTGAGGAGAGGGAAAGAATGAACAGAGACAGAGGTCAATAAGTGAAGTGGCATTTCGATTGAACTTGCTAAATCAAAGGTCCAACGCAATAGCTGCTACCTCCCTGGGCCATTCTGTGGTCAATAACACTGCATTGTCTCAAACAGCCCTGGCAGCTAGAGACTGTTCTTATAGACCTCCATGTTCAAACGTAAAGTAGACAAAGTGCACCAATTAACAGCTTATTCCTTTAAGGACGCTCTCCCTAATTATGCTCCAAGACCACTGCTGTCAGACGTAGACTTCTCCGTGAGCCCACAGCTCTACCAGACGGTGGGCTTGACTGCATGCCATCAACTCCCTACGGAATTGGATTTCCGATTATGCGGGTTGGATGTAATTATGTTAAGAACAGCGTACTGTCTGCTATGAGTAAAGCAATAACACATCACCTAGTACTGCAAAGGAGCACTTCTATACGAAGGAAGAAAGCAGAAGGGGATGTCAGTGGGTTGTGATGGACTTCCATTGTAACTGCACATGACATGGCATTACAAGCAGGGTGTAAAGGAAACTGCGTTTATTGCGTGTTATTGCCACAAACGTTTTAAAAAGCCAAAGATGAGTTGAGAGACTAAACGCATATAATCTGCATATAATTAAGTATAAGTAGATGAATAAATATACATGATAGATTAGCGTTTCTAAACCACACACATGATCAATGACATGGACTACGATATTGTGTGTACCATGTAGGTCTATCCATCCCTCTACCCGCCCCCACCCCCTCCTATCTCCATGGCAAATAGTGCAAAAAGAATCTGGTAACCAAAGTCACACAGATGTTGATTACACCTATACACGTACATTGCATATGACTACACTTGAAATATTGACCTAGAATACTAGTGCAAGTGCAAGAGTATTACACACTGCACCCTCGGTTGGTGTCAGGAATGAGCAGCACCTTGAACACAGTGGGAAAGGATCTCGTCATGTAGCCTAGTGCTCATACCCTAACTTCGCAAGAATATATTTTTGATTTTTTTTTAAAGAACCATCTTAAAATGGTACGACTTCCACATTTACCAGTGATGAAACAGACCGCAGCATAACATGCTGTGAAGTTGCTGTGGATGCTTCATGTCAATGGGTTTCAAGATTACGTTTAATCCGACCAAGACCAAGACCAACACACGGAAGCCCACCGCCCGCTCTCAAAATGTTATCTGCCGATGCACCCATGAATTATTAATACCAGGTCAAAATCAGAGCGAGGACGTTTAAAGAAAAATAACCCAATAAAAAACAGCGGCGTTTGAATGGATGGTGAGTAGGCATAAATACAGTAGGACTGGTGAGGGATGGAAGCTAACAAAGAAGCATTGCAATGCCTGTGTATGCGGTAGCATTTACACTGTTGTTACAATTAGATGCAGTTCCCCGCGCGTATACTATAAGGTTGTTTACGTGGAATGATAAACAGTGATTTAAAAACCCCACATTTCATGGGGATCACTCGCTTCAGATGAGCACATTAGATCAGGTTATACCAGTGCTGGCTACAACTGTCTGCGCTGGCCTGGGGTCGCCTTCTCCCATGCATCTGGTTCTCCCTCTTACCTGAGTAAACTGGAGAGCGGGTGAGAGGCGGCACTGTGACCACTGCTGTTCCCACTTCCACCAGTGCCCGATAAGCCACTGCCAGTCCCGGCAGATTGTCGTTTCCCAGATAAAAGCTTCTCCACGGAGGCGAGATTCCCGGTGCGCGCCGCCTCAAGGAGTTCCTGCTCCTTCCCCATCACGGATCGAAACGAGGATCGGGGGAGGAAAAGGGGAGTAAAATTCCTTTGCGATCCCTTCCCAATACTGATCCGAACTTTCCCTCGCAGAAGCAAAATAAACGGGAGTCCTTTTCCCGGCTGCTGGGCTGTTTCTATCCGAGCGGCGCTGCTCTCCCGAAGACCCGGGTCCACAGTTGGCGCTCAGGGGAAAGTTTCGTTCAGCACCGCTAAGGAAACTTCCTTTGACCAGTCCCCCCCCCCTGAGTGCAGTCCGTCACTTCCTTGAAACTACCCCTCTCTCGGCGTGATCAAAGCCGTAGTCTGAACTCCCAGCCCCTTACGCCCGAACTGTTTTCCAAAAGAATCGGATGGGCGTAAGCAAGATGGTGCCGGAACCAGTGTTGCCAGATTGAGCCAGATGTCCCGCCCAATCTGGCAACACGGGCCGGGACGCATCTCCTCCAGACCAAATTCGCGACCGGGACGGTGGGGCGGCCGAGCGGCCGCACCGTGTGCTCATCCAGTGCGTTGACCGGCAGTTTTATTTAGTTCATTCAGTTTAAACACATTTGTAGTGTTTTGTGAGATCTCGAGTGATATGCATATTCAAGAACCACACTGTTTTGTTTTTTTATTGTGTCCCCTCTCATGTCGAAATTCCAGGAAAATAACATTAAATAATAATGCCGTTTTTTAATTATTTCTATACATAATTATATAGCTATACAACGCAGGAGTATCGCTATAGAATTAAATTATTCGAGTTGATTTATATATTGAGTATAAATTAATACTACAACATTGACTCGAGGGACATTGTTAAAATTGTCCTAACCCATATGGACAATAAAGTTGCTGCAAGGAACCGGAAGTGTGTGTTCCAATCCGCAACCACACCGCACCTAGCTAGAGTGCGAGAGGCTTAAAGTATACATTTCCCATCACAATATCCTTAACAGTAACCAGCTACAGTACATCTGCATGAAAAATCTGCCTGGGATCTGGTATGAAATCTTTTCTATTATGTTTTTTAATCGTAGTTATTTAACGTACGTAGGAAAGATGGAGACTATGGAGAGAACTGTTAGCTTCATAGGCGAAGTAGTACATGCATCGTTGTTGTTGTTGTTGACATTGTTCTAGTTGCAAGTGTTGCACATGTTTTCTAGAACAACATTCCACGTAAATATGCATTAATGCATTAATTTAAAAATACATAAAGCGTATTCTGTGGTGAACGAATCAAAACAGCACTATATTAATATGACACATTGCATTTTAATTGAAGGTACAAATACGTAATACTGGAAAGGCTATTAGGATATGTAATGGCAAAATGATGTTTACACATTCTGTTTCTGTAACTGCCATTTGTTGATTATGCCTTTTCGCGGACCCCCTTGGGGTGGTCAAGGGTCAAAGGGTTTAACTGAGAAGTCACCACTCTGAGACCCCACATTACAATTGTCATTGACCAAATCAAATAATGTTTAATTAAAGGACAGAGTTTCCTGTATTCTCATCAAGGAGAATAATGCATAAGGGGATCTCTGCTCCCTCGTGACCAGGCACAATGGTTAACGTTAGATAACGCTGGCAACAAGTAGAGTGGCTAGACAGTGCAAGGAATAGGAGACGGAGCTTACAGGATGAAGGGGAAACAACATGATGGATTTTCCCATCACACATCATGTGTGGAGCAGAGCTGTTAGCATTCTGAGACCTATGCCACTGTATAAGAAGTCCTCGCTTTTGTCAATGTATCAGACTTCAACTTGCGCAGCTCTTTGGAGTGACACAGGTTGATTTCCCATGCTGGGGACTTCAGCTTGCGGACCTCTCTGGGGGGACGTAAAATGATTACCCATCCATTGGATTATTGTATGTGATGTTTTAGTGTTTGTTGTATGTTATTGTACCGTTATTAACCAACTAGATAACCATAAGTTTGGATGACTCTAACTCTATTCTACCCAGTTTGGTTAGTTTAGACAATTGTGATTGACATGATTCCGGAATTCCCACCACAGATACCGTTTGATAAAACATCAGATCAGCTAAAATCGCATCGTATTGGTCTACTGTTACAAATCACACACATACAATATCGTAAAATGCATGGCAACTTATCTCTGACCAAACGGTCCGTTCTGAAAAGATAGTCAGTAGTCACAGCCCTGCATTGGGAGACACACAAGGTTTTTAGGCAAAAGTAAATGTGATGGATGTTCTCTTCTGTCTGCAAACTCCAATTTAATTTATAATGCATAGAGGAGATAAGAGATTATTATCAGTTAATGAATAGCCTCAAAGGACGTGTGTGTGAAGTGTGTAGAAGTTTGAATGTGTAATCGGGGAGAACGATTCTCTGTTTTGGTGGCAGTGGCCAGAATCCCATGGCGGCAGGATTTAGCCCTTGTCCAGGACGTAGTTGCATGTGGCCTATTATAGTAAAGCAACATGTAGAAAGGAATAGTATTGATTGTTAATTGTACTGTTTGCATTGATAACTTACTACACTTATTTAATTTGGTTTATATTTTTTAGCTGGGGAAAAGTACTTGATTGACCATAAGGGTTGTGTACAGGCTTCAATCAAATGTAGTCGATAAAGGAAAGTTGTCATCAACAGGTTTTTTTTTATATATACACACACTTAAGACCCCAAAAGCTAGCAGTAGAGGCTACATGATAAGGGTCATAGGAAGTACTTCTGTTTGATAATTAGTGGGTTCTGTGTCATCTCTTGATGGATACCAGATCCTTGTGGGGAACAGGGAAGATTTCTGGCTATAAATCTACTGATTTATTGATTTAATCTAAATCAGGTTCATGTATGGTTACATTTTCCCATTTATATTTGTGCAGAGAATGGCAGACCCAGCGAGGATCAAACCAGAGTTTCCAAAGGCAACGTCTTCAGGCAAAGATGAACAGAGCACACCGGAGGACACAGAGCGCGCCTCTACCTCAGGAAGTGGCAGCAATGAAACAAAAGACTCTTCCGGGCAATTGAAGCCAAAAGAGGAGAAAAATGTGAGCCGCCGTGCTGCATACATGCCCTTAATGAATGTCACATGGATGAAACTCAAACATTGTAGAGCTTGTATTAAGGGGTACTTCCTTAATATGTACAGGAACAGTTCCTGTGTAATAACCTTTCAAAAGTTTTTATACAGCAGATTAAGTTCCTGCGGTCTCTTTCGATATTAGGTTTACCGTACCTAATGTCCATCATGTTTCCTTTTTAAAAGGAATTGGCATTAGGAGATGACGAAGAGGAAGGAACGTCGGGTGAGCCGAACAGCAAAAGACTGAAAGTAGAACCAGAGAAGAAGAAGGAAAGAAAGTGCCCGAAAGTGGATGAGGATGAAATTCAGAAGATGCAGTAAGCTTGAGATTCCCCACATCTAAACACCAGATCAAATGACTGGCTGCGGTGTGATCCCAGGAATCCCTTATTCACGTCCTGGCCTGCGGTGCTGTGTTTTTCTCGCCAGAGTTCTGGTGTCCTCCTTCTCTGAGGAGCAGCTAAACCGTTATGAGATGTACAGACGCTCAGCTTTCCCCAAGGCCGCCATCAAGAGGGTGAGCAGCTTCATCCTTACTCGTTCTCAAAGATTCACACATGCATGTCGTTCGATTTATCAAATTTTGTACCGTTTTTTTTTGGGGGTTTCTTAGTTAATCCAGTCCATAACAGGATCCTCAGTGTCTCAGAATGTTGTGATCGCCATGTCTGGAATTTCCAAGGTCTTTGCAGGAGAAATAGTGGAGGAAGGTGAGTGGCATACATTTAATAAGGGTTCATTGCAGTCGTCTTCATTTTAAACATAAGTTTGCTAACGATAGTCGATGCATAATAGGGCTTTTACATCAAGACATCACATCGCAGTGCACACCCCCATAGGAGCATTGGATGTTAGTAATTATGTTGCTAGTCATGTTTTTTTGGTCATTGTTTAGTAATTCATAAGATGATTTGCGTTGTGGGCCATGGGTAGACATTGTTGAGTTTGAAACTGCCTCAGAGTTTCTCATTTGAGACGAAGCAAAGCAATGTTTTCATTAGTCTAGGTAACAATATATGGATTTACATGGATTTAGGATTTCAGCTCTCTTTGAATCTGGCGGAAAAAAATAATATGATAATGAATTCTGATGTACAAACTCTGTAGTGATTCCTTTTCCTCTGCCCTCTCCTCCCAGCCCTGGATGTTTGTGAGAAGTGGGGCGACACGCCCCCTCTGCAGCCCAAGCACATGAGGGAGGCTGTGAGGCGGCTGAAGAGCCGGGAACAGGTCCCCAACACAAAGCACAAGAATATCCTCTTCCACTGAGTCGTTCCTCCGTCAGACATTTATGGACTCGTCATCTTTTTTTCTAAGACGAGACGTGGCCAACCCCAGCAGGAAACCATGGTTACCTACTTCTGTGGAGGCAGGCAAAGACTTTAACAGCCAGACAAACGCCAACCACAGATTCAACGTTTACTGATGTTTAAGTGTTGTTTTCAAATCCTTTTTAATTTTTTTTATTCACAATACTTTTTTTCTCTATTCTATTTCTGTCTTCTATGCATCTTCTATGCTATTACAGATGATTCTGTAACCATCTTACAGATGTGTCACATTGCTTGTAAATGTAGCTTTATGTTTAAATTTAGAATAAACATCTGCATGTAGTGACAGTTGGTTTGCCACATTAAAAGTATTTCAATTAATTCAGTTTGAAGGGTTGCATTCAACCGTTTACTTCACATGAAACGGAAATATTCACAATGTGTTGACAGCTATAACAAAATCTATAGTATTGCATCATATCAACCCATATTTCAAAACCTTGATAAAATATTGACATTGATCTAGAATGATTGTGAACCAACTATATTGCAAAATGTAACACTACATTAATATTTAAGTGTAAACAAATCAAGTACACCTTTACATTTTCAACAAATCCCCCAAATTACAGTACAGTAACTAATTATTTATTATTTTCAGTTTTCAAATATTTTCACACGGCTTTGGTTCACAGAACCAATTTCTTGGGTCTAATTAGAAGATTATACAAAATCCATTGTAAATATTTCTGAACAAATAACAAAATACATCAGGTAATTTACAGATGGCGGAAGGTACTTATCACAGGACATTCTTTTTTTTTTTTAAAGGTGATTTACATTAAAAGTGCAATTTCCAGTGAGTGTGCCACAAGTGCAAAAAAATCTACAAGGCATTAAGCACAAAACCAAATGTTCTATACATGCATCACCACTCACAAACATTTGCAAATTAACCACAGGGAGAGAACAAGGCACAACATGGGAAGTCATTGTTCTCAGCGATTCCTTCTGTTTTGCATGGACCAATAGACTGGACTGGTAATGAACACACCACCGTCTCAGCCAAGCCAGATGCCACTCGGCTCTGAGGCTGCCTTGACGTTTGAGGTAGGAGAATCTTAGGATTTCGTTCCAAATGAGACATTGAATCACATTTAATTCTCACCACTGTACCCTCGTCTACCACGGCCATGCAAAATGTAAACATCAAAAGAAAAGAAATACGCATTTAGAGACGTGGTCTCCTTTTGTTTTTTCCTCTCATCGCGTTTAGCAGAACTGTTCATAAGGGTTTGGGTAATCCACTCTTCTATTGCTGAAGTATTTTACATTCCAGTGTTTTAAAGTCGTACCATGGCACACCATGTAAAAGCTGCTAACGTGGGATGCTGTGTCACATCCGGACCACCAGGGGTCTCCCAAGTACCCAAGTATGTGATAAACAAATGGTGAAAAATAATGGCTGGTTTCGCAAAGTGTTAAACCCCCCGCCCAAATTTTTTTTTTTTTTACAAATGACTAAGGATAAAAAAATAATGCACCCATAAAGAACCCTGCACTGTAGCTTTGACAGCTTAACACTGAAAGTAAACATAAATGTCACTTTGTATGGTAACACTAACTTCAGACATTGGTCAAACTAAAGCAACAAAAACATGAATAGGAAATCAAACTAACCATTCATTGACTGAAACAATTCAGGCGACAAAATTACAAAATAAAAAAAATTAACTGACACAATTTGAACAAACACTGTAGGCAGGGACACATTGATAATTCATCTCAACGTTATCTTTTGATTGATATGGCTACAACACTTTGGCTCGTACAATCGGACAGAAAGACCAGTGGAAACATTTAAACCACAAACCTACCACCAGGCCCATAGAACAAACAGGGCTCCTGGTTCATTTGGACGCTCACCCAAACCACACAACAGTACATGGTTATGCTACAAAGAGGCTTCGACTAGCTCCAGGAGAACAGCCGGCCTGATTCCTTCCGGGCCACTGGGGGGGACAAAGGGTTTCTGTGTAGGGTCTTATTAGCTTGAATACTGTTGACAAATGACCCTAATATTTTGTATTTATAAAACAAAATGATACTGGGCCATGATTTAAGAATGTATCCTGGTGAAGATTAAAAGACTTGGGTTGTAATTTTTCTCTCCCATAAAGCAGGTATCTTTGCTTTCTTTTTTTTACCATTAATTGACCATTACATTAACACCCACTTCAGGAGCAGTGTCCACTTCTGGTGATTATAAGTATTTAAATATTACTTCCTTGTTTGAGTACCTTGAATAAAAAATAACTACTACAAACTTTATTACACTTAGATCTACTCTACCTAAGGAATTACGGTTAATCCATCAAAAAGGTTACATTATTGTTATTGCCATAACTTACAACCATAACTTACAATGTCTTTCTCCTCCTGCTCACAATATACGCTGGTGAGCTATTCTAGTGCTGTAGACTTCCATCAACGTCAAACATTAAAGCAGGTCACTGCTTTGGCCTGCAGAATCTGAGCACTGTCACGCACTGTCAGTCGTCACCTCCTTTAAAAAGGTGCATTTTTCCTCTCTAGGTGACTTTCAAAAGGGAGATTCCACTGTAAAGAAGGCACTGTACACAAACAGTGGTTTGTTTACACTCGCTCTCTACCTCTCCGTTGCACAACACACACGCTACATTTGCTAAAACAGAAAACACTGGGCGAGTGAGCAGGCGAAAATACAGTGTACGATGCTGCCAGTAAACGGGGGCTGTCGGCCGGCCCGGCTGCGACCCTGTGCTTTATATAGAGAGCCTCTCGGTAAACAGGCCGAATTAATGATACATGAGGCCTTTCACTACGCAGGACTGCAAGTCATGGATGACACGATGAAACTGGTAGACGGACTGCTCTCGGGCAGGTTCTTAGTGCATGTCACAGGTTTTGGCATTGTGTTTGTTGCTGAACTAAACTAAATTCGACACTTAAATAACGACATTTGAAGTGGGAAATGGGCTTAACGCCGTTTCGCCCTTGCATGCTCCATTAACAACCACTGAATCCACGTATACGACATACTGTGTGCACACCGACATAGTCTGAAGAATGGTGGGAACGCTGCGGGGCGCTACCACTCTTGTACCGGTGAGTGAGCTTGTTCTGGTGACAATGGAGCCCCCAACTCGTAGCATCTGGAGCATCGAAACATGACAAGTAGGATTCACATTTTCCTATCGTGTTCCATCTCCGTTAATAAAGGGCTTTCCATCACCTGGTGGAATGGGGGTCCCTCCACTCCAGGACCGCTCCGCCACAGCAGGTGAAGAGGGTTTGACCCCCGTGGAGCCAAACGGGGCCTACAGGCTAAACATTGGGTCATACTTTTTGAGTTCCAGGAGGAGCGCGTCTCTGTCGCAGAGGGCTTGGGTGAGGGCAGCCTGGGCGCCAGAGAGCTGGGATTCCAGGGTCTCAGGACCCTGCAACAAACAGACACCCCGGTTAGTTCCCAAAAAGACTGACACATGTAAATGAGCCGATTGTCAGAAGGGAAGCAATGGGGAGGCTGACCTCCTGCAACCTGTCTAATCCAATTCATTTAACAAGCCGCTGGCTATTAGGTCAGTTTGCAGTGTGTTAGTGTCATTGTTGACATTGCAAAGAAACCAGGCAGAGTTAATAGAGCCACAATTCTCCATCAAGAGAAGGTTAGAGAAGGTCTTTTCAAAGACACCCGGGAATCATAACCAGACGTTCAAAAACATTTAACAAAAAGGGCAGAAATACTAAATCAAAGCAAAAAGATATTTAATACATGATATCTAATGAAAATAATCTAACTAATCTAATCTAATCTAATAAAAGTAGCAAGTATGATAAACCTCAAAATGCGTAAGTTATTTGGCACCCTTTATGCACGCCATCAATTACATTCAATATGTTTGTGTGGGACGGATTATCTTTGGTGCGGTCATACATCACAATCAGCTGGCGGCCGGCGGCCGGTGTAAATGAGGCTTGTCCTGTGAGGAGCGTGGAGGATGAGTGCTAATGAATGTTAATGAATGTGTCGGGCGGCCAAGGCTCGCTCCTACCTCCGGCTGGCACTGGGGAGCGTGATTTTCCAGACACGCCGCAGTCATCCTGGTTGCAGCCTCTCTGGGGCATTTCCCTTCACCAGCTGGAATGGAAAAACAATGGGAACCTCACATTGGCTTTCCCTTTGAGAACTTTAAGAGTCTTCACATTTGAAACTTTGACAATGGTCATTGAGGATTATTTCAATGTATTCTAATGCAACACTTGCTACCAGTGTCTCCTGCTGAGCACCGCTACCATCACCAGTGATCTGGGTCACCTTTGAGCCGTAAGACCCCGTCCTCAGTGCGCTCCAGCAGCACCTGGTCCAGGACCACCGTGGCGGGGACGGACTGGGGGGCGGTGGGATAGATCCTGGGGCCGTCGTCCTGGAAACCAGGGCAATAGTGAACAACTATATTAGGAGGGTCTTGTGTGCAATATTAGGAGGAAATAATTAATCTGACAAAAGTCAATGCAAAGTCACACTGATGTTTACCTTTAGCCGACACTTGTACTGCACTACTTATACTGTGTTTCTGAACAAACTAGTAGTTTGACTAAGGGATGCACTGACTCTCTGTCATTTTTTTTTATATATAATATTTGTAAATTTTTCACTTTATTCAGAAATAAAGTCTGGAATTGTTTGTTCCACACATTTCTGCCAAGCAAACAAGGACCAAATGTTTAGGCCGGGAGCGATCGATGCATCCCGAGTTCAACTTCAGGTTTGAATACCAGTCAAGTACTAGTAAAATAAACACAAGGTACAATCCCACCTCAGAGAAAGCCCAGGCCGTGTGCATTGTGAGCTGCTGACTCTGACTGACTGTGTCTGGCTGAACCCCTGTGGACGGCCCCCCAGGCCCCCCGGCCCCCCAGCCCCCCACCCACCCACCGTCAGTGTGACCGCCACGTTGCTGAGGTGCACCCTCATGGGCTGGCTCTCCCCGCCCAGCTCGTCCTCCAGGAAGGGCCCCAGGTTGGCCACGGTGGAGGCCAGGAGCCCCACCCGGCAGTCCTTCACGCCCACCTCCAGGCAGCCCGCCGCCTCCGTCAGGGTGGCCCGCAGGCACACCGCCGCACACTGCCGCTTGGACGGAGCCTCCGGTCGTTTAGGGGCTGACCGGGGGGGGGGGAAGAGAGAGAGAGAGAGAGAGAGAGAGAGAGAGAGAGAGAGAGAGAGAGAGAGAGAGAGAGAGAG
>JAOPJL010000001.1:14059257-14073010 GCA_027123545.1 Trisopterus esmarkii
CCCCCCCCCCCCCCCGCCCCGGGCCCGGCCCCCCCCCCCCCCCCCCCCCCCCCCCCCCCGCCCCCCCCCCCCCCCCCCCCCCGCACCGGGAGGGACTCGGCCGTCATGCTTTTCCTCTGCTGGGCGGACTTCTCCATGGCCTCGCTCAGGGACTTGGCGTAGTGGATGATGGCCTTGAGCTGGGAGTCGGTCAGCACCCACAGCAGGTCGTCCAGGATGAACAGCAGCTTGGATGCCAGCACGTGGCAGTCCTTCGCCTGTATCCACGTGGCCACACGGAGAGAGAGGAGAGGGCCTTGGGTCAGATTGCTGATTCAGATTGCGTTCATGCGAACGGCCATGTCTAATGCAAGTCAGGTGGTGCCACTGAGTTGTGTGACAAGATGTATATGGTTTAGCTCCAAAAAGACACATTTACAATAATACTAAATATTTATATATTGATAATTAAAAATAAATATATTGTAAATATGATACAACAATATATTTCATTGTTCAGTAAATATAGTATTATGGCTTTAATATTAAAAAACGTGTTGCTTTTAGCATTCCATTGTACAGTTTTCCAGTGATGTGATGTGTTTGCTAGATAAACACACTGGGAGCCTAAGCATGGTTGTCGACTTTTCTTGCCACAGTTTCCCGCTGGCCGTGGCCTACTTGCAGCAACAATTGTACAAAGGGGGCGCCGGCATTCATTGCTCAGCCACTGTGTGTGCATTTATCTTTTTATTTACTTTTGAATCTTAGGTCTACTGAAGGTCTTGAGACAAGTTAGTGGAACACCTGAAGTCAAAGATTGGGGACCACTGGTACAACTGATATATATATATATATATATATATAAATAGATATTCTGTTTAACACTGCAGAGATTCCATATCAGAGCAGAGCATCGAGCCCCTCTTCACGTTGGGTTGGGAATTAATAAATGAAATGAATGAATGAGAGCATGAATTATTAAGAGCAAAAACCTTACTTGAGTAGGTGTACAGACTACAAAGTAAGCAACACAAATGGAGCCTCCTTCTGGTCTATAAAAACAGCCCTCTAATGGGGGGGGGGCGTGCTTTAACAGAAGGACATGACGGGTTAAGACTGGGAGCAGGCCTCACCCTGCGCTTGAGGGCGATGCGGATGCGTCCCTGGTTTGTGATGAGGCGCAGAGGCGTGGTGCCCAGATCCTGGTCCTCGCTCTCTATGGCGTCCATCTCGATCCTGAGGCTCTGCCAGTTGATCTCCTTGAAGGTCAGAACCTGAGGCACAGCATCGAGGCGGTCACGCCGCGCTGCACCGCCGTTTACCAGATCACAACAGGCGCACTCACGTTTCATCCCCACGGCAAAAGGGGGGGGGGGGCAGCATGCGATTCAACGACCACGGCGAAAAACACGCATTGCCGTTTAAGTGGATTACTAGGGCTTGTTCAGGGAAGACGGATGTCAAAGAACAGGCAAGTCCAGGCTGCTGATTATGACAAACGAGAAACAGTCGGCCTAATGCAATCACTCCCCTGAGTCTGGTGGTCTTTGCGGCAGAGACCCCCGGGAGCTGGCCACCGCTCGCTGCTCTTGTCAGCTGCGATACGGCCTGTGAGGGCTGACGACGGGCCTACCTCTCCCCTCTTGGGGTCGGTGATGCGGGTGTAGCGCAGGTCGCTCTTCTGCCACTTGGGGTTGAGGCTGTTGCCCTGCAGCTGCCACAGCTCGAAGGACGCGTGGAAGGCCCGGGCGTGCACCTTGATGGTGATGGAGTTGATGATGACCGACATGCCCTCCACCACCTTCTCGGCGAAGCCGTACTCGCTGGGGGGTTGGACGGTTGGACGGTAGAGAATCAATGAAAGGTCAAGAGGTCCGCAATAGGGCGTAGGCATCGGAAGGCGTTGTTGGATTTTTGTTGGCAAGCCTCCGCAAATAGTGAGAGGACTCAAGGGAGTTGTATTACTGTTGAATTCTAGACCGAACGGTTCATATGCCGTAGCCTGGGCTAAAGAAAATGTGGTTTTGCCACGTCTCGCATCAGAGAAGCTGCGGCGGTTTCAAACACAACCATGTCTACCAATAAAGACAAATCATTTGACAATGACCAAAACAAACCATTGCTACCATCAAGCTAATAATTGATATCCCAACGAATGCGCCTATGCTCCAAAGATGTCAGCAGTCACTGTGATGTACAAGCCATATACGAATTACACATCTTAAACATGTTCCAATATTTTGAGGTCACACTTCATTGTACCTCTGACCGGCTGTGATGGCGATAGGGGAGGGGCCGTTGGGGGGGCGTGGCTCCTCACATGTCCTCATCTCTACCTCCACTTTATCCAGGAACTGTGACATGAAACAGACCAGCAAGTCAAGAACCCGCAGTGAAAGGGTCCATAGCCACCTGCTCTCTGTACAACACACTGTAAGATAGACTTGAAGGGGCAACGTCAAGACATTGTAAAAGAGACAAGAAAAAAGAGAGAGTGAACATTGTCGAAATGAATAAAGAGCTATGGAAGACAAGATAAAGACAATAGGTCAGCATTCCTACCAGGCAGATGGGGCTTGTCTTCAACTTGGTCCATTGTATCTAAAAAAAGACCACAGAGCATAGGACAACGGAGTCAAACACAAACACTGGCTTCAGCATTCTGTCACTGCGTTCACCAGTGAGTGTTCAGCACAGCAAGCACCCGAGTTCACCCAGAACGGACGTCCCCGAAGTGCCAACACCAACCTCCATGACACCGTACAGCGTACATCTGGAGGCTTAACATTCTGAGCCCCTTCACTGCTACTGCTTATTGTGCATAATAATAAGGCCAAATGTTTTGTTTTGAACATCAGTATGTTTAAGATCAAATATTGAAGGGATCAAAAAAATGTAATGCTTGAGCTATGATAACCATTCTATCCAGATTGAATGATGCTCTATCTACGGCCAAATGGTAGGTTGCTAGCGTGCCTTAATGTCCTCAGAAGTATTGGCTTGTTGCTAGCTCTGCTCACATTCAACAGCAACATGGACACTTCATATACTCCTATCGGAACACTCCAGTACCTCAGCGGTGTGCCACAAGCAGTACCAGTTAAATCCTAACCACACGGTGTGATTTGTTCAGCTCCGTACTGAAGAAGGAGGGGGTTAGCCTCGGCCCATACATCTATCCCTGAAATCCAGATGACTAGCAGCGGACGTACCCTGATGGCAGCCTTGTTGCAGTAGACCCGTGTGACGGCCAGCCAGGTGGGCAGGTCCAGCATGTTCTGCAGGACCTCTTCGTCCAGCTCCAGGTTGGACAGCTGGCCCTCCCCCTTCAGAGTGCTCAGGTTGATCTTGTCCGGGGACAGGTTCTTGGTGAACCTGGGATGGGAAACAGCAGGTGGGAGGAGATGAAGGGAGCAGAATAGCAGACTACCTGCGTGTCTGGTTATAGAGAGGTCTTCTTAAGTTAAGGAGGCAGAAATAATACTGGAGTTTAACTATAGCTAACTAGATTATTAAATTACCCTGAGGACATGAAGGAGTTTATGTCTATATTTAACTGGGGTTATGAATCATTGCAAGATCTGAGTCTTCCTGCCCACAGTTGTGGGCAAGAAATCCAATTGGGAAAAACACCCGGTACCGCAGCCATGAGTCATTCTAGTACGCTGGCAGCAGCCTCTTCCCATCAGATTCCAATCAGTATCTATCTGGTGTGTCATGGTTTGTTTTCAAATACATAAGGAACAAGGATAAGACCTGCTATTTATGATTTTATCAATTCGAAAGACGTCATGTCATCAGACATGTGATTTAAGATAAACTCAATGTGAAATAAATGACCGTTATACCAATGCAAGCAGGCCTTAGTTGTAAGCTGTGACAGTTATTTTCTGTCGTAAATAACTACTAGTAGTAATAGTAAACTGTAGTAAATATTCATACTTTCAAAGGCTGTGAACTTTCACTGGTATTGGTAAATCCAGACTAAAGTAGCAGGTAGACATTTGCATACATCTCACGCAGCCAAATGTGGCCGTGCAACATTGTCGAGCTCTGAGAGAGTGAGACCAACCGACAATAAAGAAGATTACCAACAGCCGTTTTAGAGCAACAACAACACAACCACACAAAAACCCATGCTTATACCTAACAGTGCTCTGCTTGCTAGAACAAGGATGTAAATTATTTCTGGGCCATTCACCATAGAGCTTCCAGTATAACTCCCATTCCGCAATTTAGCAAACACAATGGCTGGCTTCGTTGCGACACTAATCAAGGCTGAGAAATAAACCCAGATGAGACCTAATTTTAAGATTAGCATTGCTTAAGGAATAAGAAAATTCCATTGCATATCAGTGGCAGTAAAATGCGGACTATTGCAACTAACTTACTTCAGTAGTCAAGATCCAGAGCATGCATTCCAATTAGGCCTTCAATAGAAGCGGTACCTAACTGGAGTTTTTAACAACTAAGCATGTCAGCGTTCGGGGGGTTTTTGAGCTGTGTGTACCCTGCATGCCCCATGCATGATGCAATATGATACATTAGTAATGAGGCGTACAGCAGGGTCATGGGGTCAACGACTACAAAGGAATTGTTTCCTGATGGCAGGAGTGGACTGCATGCTTGGCTGAACATGGAGAAAGAACTTTGTCACGGTCTGTCTTGGCTAAATAAGTGATATTAGGTGTTTGAGAATAACATCTGAAACCATATTGGCCTAGGAGGCTATGGCTGCAAAACCAGGTCAAAGGTGGGCTGTTTCCAAGGAGCAGCTACAATAACGGAAGTAGAGCAGCTAGACAAGCCCTTGATAAAAAGTAAAATGTTATTGTTTAGCGTTATTAGGATATTGGCAATACCATGCATAACTACTGCAGTGTCTGTTCTGTTGTAGGGGGCCCAGGCTGTAAACATGGCAGGCAGATGTTATTCACTACCATGTTTGATGAACACTACTTTCCACTGTATTTTCTTCGCGTATTTTGTATGATTTCCATCTTGAATGAGATTGAATGAAATTCAGTCAACCCAACCCTGAAGCAAATGTATCCCCACACGTGAGATAAGGCTAAGGTTGAATGGGCTATTTTTAGATTGTGTTTAGAATGCAGCTATTCATCCATCGGCCAGCATCCAGTTAGTGCACTTTACAAATTATACTGTAGATGTAGACCAACTGGTTCCTAGGCCCCCTTAAAACGTTTAGCAAATAATGGCCTAAATATTACAACTCATGATTAATAGGGAAGGAAGCTAAATGAAAATGCACACAACTTTACACATCTGTCAAAAAGTCACTGGTGTAGGATTATACATGCTTCTGGTCTAGACCATTATTGTAAATAGCCAACTTTATTCTGCATTCCCTTCAACAGCTTCGGTAAAGATTAAAATGCATTGAGTGTGTCTTGGTCTTTATATCTAAATTCTAGGTTCATAAATACATAAACGGGGGGTGTAGACTGCCACATTTTGGTCCATCGTCGAACATGAATGTAAAATCATTGCTTATATAAAAGTGCCACACTAAATGTTGACAACATGCTGACCCCCGTCTAACTGCCCAGTCCTCTCTGTGTATTATTTTTAGCGTCATATAATATAGGAGGTTGTTAACTCGCCATCTTGCGATTGTAAAATGTAGGCTAGACACTGTACAGCTAAAAGAAGGATATCGTGAGTTGAGACTTTGCATTTTTGGCGATACAGCAGAGAAATCAACGCTAGCTAGCTAATGCAGATCCAGAGACACTTACCTGGACAAATGTTTCAAAATCTGCTTCTTGAAAATCCCAGCCATTCTGTTGGTGTTTGTGTTCAGACCCCGCAGCAGGGCTTGCGACTAAATACACGAAACGACCGATTTTACTAACTTAGGAGCATCTGCTAAATTGTACACAACGTTACACGTCTCATCTTGGTAGCCACTGGCTGGCACCGCTGCTCGCTGCCCACTACGTCAGCGCCGACCCGCCGTCCGCCGCCAGGGTCCGGGCGGTCCACTCCCATCCGACGCTTCTGACGGGAGGAGAGCCCACCGCCGCCGCCACACGGCAGGGTGCGTGGCGCCCCCTGTTGGGCACTACAGGGAGCACAGGCCGTATGGTCCAAGTAAACAAACTCAAATAGTTTGCGCTGTTTTGCCATTTACTATTTACTATTAACTATTAGCATTTACGATTAACCGAAAACGCAGAAAACTGCGGAGGGGTTGAGCTTTAATGATTTACATTTAAAAATCATAAAACAAGCACTGGTGCTATGTTCTTCTAGGAGGTGTTTGGTTTGATCTTTTTCAGATAATTTATTGTATTCCGCATATACATCGATAATGTCGTATCCATCTAACCCTGACATGCTCCATCTTACCCCTAGGGACTCCACACATTCATCATCCCTTTAATATCCTTTTATATAGTCGTATGAATTAATGATTACAAGAGGCAGGGGACAAAATCCAGATCAGCAGAGGGCGTATTTTCACTTTGGAGTAGTACGCTCATCCTGGCGCATGCGCATTTAGTACTGCTTCATCCTGGAGCATGCGCATTTCCTGTGTTGTTGAGTTTGTTATGACAAGTCGAGGCCTCGGACTAAATTAGATAATAGCCCCGTCTCTGTCCTGGGAAATCCACGATGGAGGACATGGACTTGGACCTGGACCAGGACCTAATGCAAAAATTTAGTTGCATGGGTACCTCAGATAAAGACACTCTGATCTCGGAGTTTCAGAGACTGCTCGGGTTTCAGCTCAACCCGGCGGGATGCGCCTTCTTCTTGGACATGACCAACTGGTGAGTCCGGGGACTTCCTGGGCCTTCCCGGGTGTGTGGGCTGGCCGCTGGGACACTGCGAACCGCCGAGAAATCCCTCGGCCCCTGTTTCACTGTTGAACGCAAGGAATTGAAAGCCCCAGTCATTTGAAGTTACACTTCTAAGCGTCGTCAGGATGGTTTAATCCGCGCTGAATGTCAGCGTTGACACGACACTCCGTTAGCAGATAGCGACGGTGAAGTCCTCCTGGGTAGTGTGTGTCTGTGTGTGTGTGTACGTGTGTGTGTGTGAGAGAGTGTGTGTTTTCGATGGTATCTTTTATTTGACGCCATTTAAAACGACCACGGTGGTTGTCACCTTTCCAGCTGCTTGCTAAAAGTTGGATAGTGCCTGGGGAAAGGCGTTCAATCGTCCACGTTGTCCAACTTTGGCTTGGTTTTACTGCCTGGTCTCGTCTTTAAAAACGGACGCTAGCAGCTACCGTACCGTATGACGTAACCACACAGTTAACCAGGTAACCTCGTCTGGGGCTGATATGTGCATCTCGTCATGTAGAAACACGGACAATATGTTGCTCTTAACGTACACACGTAACCTCTGTCGAGTGATCGAATAGTAGTACACATTTTCTGTATCGAAAGAGAAACTGGTTGTACCAGTAATCACGTGATGTGGCTGGTCGCGGAAGGGCCTTCAGCTGCTGCTTTATGGCCTGGGCCCAGTCCAGCCACTGCGAAGAGAAGATATAACGTTTCGTCAACGACCGTAAAAGTAATCCCTAGCATCACAACCATAACTTCTATAGAGGATCTGTGTTGCATGATTATAAAAATGTGTAGTTTATGTAGTTATGTAGTTGATAAGATTTAAACAATATTTTATCCCACAAGTATGAGCAAACCATGCAAAACCAAATCCATAGTTTTGAAATCATATTGTTTTCACTTACTCTTAATTATGTTAATAAATAAATTGGTCCCTTCTCTTTCAGGAATTTACAAGCTGCCATAGGGGCATACTACGACTTTGAGAGCCCCAACATAAACGCGCCATGTATGTCCTTGGTAGAAGATGTGACCATTGGGGAAGGGGAGTCTGTTCCACCAGATACACCATTCACAAAGACATGGAGAGTACAAAACACAGGTAGGTCCATGAGAAATATGCCATGATGTTCATGCTCTAGAAGGGTCTGCAGTAATACCGACCCGCCTTCATGCACTTTACTTGGAAGGAACAATTATTTTCTTCTTATGGTTCTACAGGTGCCGAGTCATGGCCTCCTGGAGTCTGCCTCAAGTACGTTGGAGGGGATCAGTTTGGCCACGTCAACATGGTAATGGTGCGGTCTCTAGAACCCCAGGAAATGTTTGATGTCAGTGTGCAGATGCACAGCCCTGTTGCTCCTGCAATGTACCAGGGCCAGTGGAGGATGTGTACGGCTACCGGACTCTTCTTTGGGGGTAAGTTCCATCAAATCCCCTTGGTAAACGATTGTTTCTGATTTTCTATTTACCTGCATGTGTGGCTGTTATCCATTTGCACATCCCATGACGCCGGTTGTCTCTCTCCCCAGACGTAATATGGGTCATCTTGAGTGTGGAGGTCGGGGGCCTGCTGGGCGTCACGCAGCAGCTGTCCTCTTTCCAAACGGAGTTCAACACGCACCCCAACCGCAGCCTAGAGGGAGACTACAACCCCTTCGCCTCGCCGCAGAAAACCAGATACCCCGGCAGCACCGACAGTGGTCTCCACGACGACAGTAGTCTGAAGGACACGGGGGAGCACTGGGAGGCCACTCCCAATCCTCTGCAGCAAGATCAAAATGGACTGTCACACAATTCAGTGAATATAGCAGCAAACAGTCTCCAAAGCAATCTATCAGTAGTGACTTACAACCAGGTAAGTCGCCCTGTCATAGCTTGTCACCATGCATCGACTGATGCATCAAAGAATCCCTCGGAGACGAAAATAATCTCGTTCTGTATGTTTAGGGATGAGAAGTAGTAGATTGCACACTTCAAAATACTAAAGTCTGTTTGGATGAGTGTGACTCTTTTGGGTGAACCTGCTGTGTTTCTCTCTGCAGGGCATACAGGGACCCTACCCGTTTGGGCACTCATAAATCCCCCGGTCGAGAGCCACTACACCTCTGGAGTCGAACGCACCAAGGCTTTATCCGTAGCCGGTGGGGAGCCTGGAGCTTCACAACAAACACTTTATGCAAAGTCTCCACTTCAGCCAGTGTAGCCCCAGCGTCCCACTGCAGCTACGCTGTGAGGATCCAGAGGTCACCGCTCCTGATACACAGCTCAACCAACACCCTCATATCCACTGTATGCATGAGTGAATGCTAAGTTAAAACAAGAGTGCTTTTGAGAGTCTTGGTGAGAGATGCTGTTTTGAAATCTTTTTATTTTTTTTGTTGTGATCAGAGTGCAGAAAAGACTTTTGGATATCTGGCCAGAGTGTGCGCATTGAGTGTATGTGTGCTGTACCTGTGTGTTGTGTGTGTGTGTGTGTGTTGTGTGTGTGTGTGTGTGTGTGTGTGTGTGTAACATGAAAGAGACTTTGGAGGAAAAGCCATTTAAATTTGCCAACTGATTCTTTGGTTTCTGCTCTGACGTAAAACCTACTGGCTGTAATTCTGAGATGATTTAGCCAAACAAAATCGGTGAGCTTTCATGGCCTCATTTTGTCAACGATACCATCCGTTTTACTGTTTACTTTGTATATCAATTTCTTGTATGTACACCTTTTTTTTTTTTTTTTTAAGATCTAGACAATTTGCTTAGTACGGGTTATTTCTATCGAATGTACCTTTTTAAAATACTTTCATTGCTCTGTTCTTTACTTATAACCTTTAACGTGATGAAATGCAATTTAAAGATGCTCCACTAGGGAGAGCAAGATATCAACATTTTTGTCCAACTGAACTCCCCAAAACAAGGGATTTCCTCAACACCCAAACAATTGTAATGTTTTAAGTATGTTCAAAAAGCAACTATAACAAAATCATTTTATGTGTCTGGGGTGACATTTTTAAGCCTGTTATCAGGCAATAAATGTGAAGCAGCTTTGCCTAAGCTGAAACTGAGACAAAAGCTTTGATGAGCATTATTTTGCCCGATCTAACATATTATAACTGAGCCTGAATAGGTTAGTATTGAATAGTTTAAAGCATCAACCAGAATATAAAGAGTTTGTCAAGGGTGACTCCCCAACTTCATCACATTCACATGCATTCTGTTAAACCACATAATCTGGGGAAATGGCAGCTTTGAATATTTCTTTCATTTGAAGCAGAATGTATTCAGTGAATGTAGAATAGGCTGAATTGTTTGTAAACATCAACGACCCAAAGAGTATATTGATAAATTGCCTTCAATTCCTTTTTTTTCTACTCTAATTTTGTCCCTCAGTAAACTTTTCCAAGGGTGTTTCATCAATTGTAGGTTGGGAATATAAGTTAGCATTCTCTTCTAGACTACACGTTTTACCTTATTATTCTTTGTGCTTTAATTGCACTAACTGTCAGATCTATGCACTGAGTTATGTGGGGCCCCTTTTTGCCAAATAGGCCCCATCGTGGCATATTGTTGTTCCAGTAGGCCTACACATGGATCCTGAGGGCTTTATGCAGCCGCTAAGTTATAATTGATTGACAATTGATAAACCCTCTTTCCTAGAGAGCCTAATTTCATTTGGTTGCAGGCTGATTTTGCCCCAGGAGAAAAGTGATCTTAAATCTTCAATACCACAGACGCCTCGTCGTTAGGAGTGCTTACGGTTGCTTTGCACAGAATAAATGTGTAGTTCCTGGATGTAAGGGTGAACCATATTCATAAAAAAATGGGATTGTAAGGACGATGCTAAATTCTACATCTTAAATGGGGATCTCTCACTGGTGTTCAATGGTCAGATAGAGTAAGAATCAGTTGGCATGAGTTGGACTGAAACTGGCCACACAGATATGTGCTTTTTTTTCTCTCCTTGTGTGTTGGATGACAGTTTGTAAAATTAAATTATAACTAAAATGGTATTGTCTGATGTGATACGTTTCCTCCTACAAATCAAATTGTTTGGCTTGTGACAACCAACTGAGATATTCTATTGACATTTAAACTGGAGTTCTGCATCATTTTCCAAAGATGCATAGTTTCTGTTTAAATATATAGGCATATGTATATTATGACAAAAAAGTTAACTGCTATATGTAGCACCCATCACGGGTTCACCAATGTAGCTCATTCCATAATCCCTAAAGGCCTACCCTTATGTGCCCCGATTTTGGAATATCTTCTGATTTAGGTATTATTAATTTTTGTTTTAACACATAAACACCAGTCTTTGCCAGCAATGGTGGACAAGTAAGTAAGTAATACATTTTTATTTATATAGCACTTTTCATGCACAAGGCAGACTCAAAGCGCAAAACAGTGCACTCAAGTGCAAAACAGTAATGCATCTACACAAATGTTGGCAGACTAAAATGTAGGGCTAGCTTTATTTTTATTTGCTTCCAATTTATCTCATCTTCTTCAAATTGAATTTAGACTAATGTTATCTCTGATACACCAGTGTGGCGCATTGTCTTACGATTCACTGGTTAGATTCTCGAGTTTCACAAAATTGGAATTCAAGAAGGGCCCTATGATCAGGTAAGCCTAGCTCTAGTCTCTGGACCATTAACCATTAGTCTCTGGACTGACACCTGTATAAGGTCTTGACAGTATATTTTATTCTGGGTCAGGGGTAATGTGCCCCAAATGACAGATTGAAATATACAATGACAAAACATTTAAACATTAATTAAGTATAAGCTTAAAGGACTACAAGTTTCAATGTAATTATCAGCCATTCAGTTGAAGTTCCAAGGTTGTAACTTTCAGATGGCATCGTATAACCTAGAGGCTACTGGTCAACTGCTCTGTGGGCCCCAGCCCCCCATGTATTACTTTGGGGGGTATTTACGTTGTCTGCATAACCATACAGCCTCAGGGAGGGGCATAATAAGGCACGTTCTGTATTTCCCTCATTCCTTCTTGTATGCTCATTTTGTGTTGAGTTATTTTGCTCAACAATAGATTTCATTCTATTGTTTATTTTTTGTATTACTTTTCATAATTTGCGTGTTGGCCTAGGTCTATATTTTTAAGTACTGTTAAAAGGTGGATTAGATACTGCTCAGCAGCATTTCAACACTCCTGGGTAAATAGAGCTGTTTAGGCTAACCAAACATTTGCACACCTTTTATCCCACCGACTCCTCCCTTTCTCCTACTTTCAATATATGTCTCTACAAGGAGCACAATTTGTGACGCTGTTCAGATTAGCCCTGAAGTCTGCTAATGCAGCTATAAATACTCTTGTGTGTCCACTCGGTTTAATTGTTTGGGAGCAAATTCCGCTTTTTAGATTGAGAACAGGTTTAGAGGATATAATGAGACCAATTATAATAACTATTGACCTAAAAAGAGTAATATATCCCTAAATAGGAAGTGAATTTATAGATGTGCATACATATTTACTAAATCATACATGTCTACAGTGGAAAAGTAAATTTGATGACACCCAGAGGTAGTCAAAGATTTTCCTCCAATTTGAAACTCATCATATTCAAATGTATAATTTCCGTCCGTAGATATTCCATTCAATGGAATACGATGTTATTAATATTATTAATCTAATCATCGGTTTCCAGTGAGCTAATAACCCGGGCTGTTTGTTGTTAACACATCGGATCGTTTAACCCTTACAACCGCATCATCCACTGCTAGTCCTTGTTATACAGCTGCTGACACATTGTTTCTCTCAGGTATTAATAAGTGTCAGAAGCCATCAAAGATGTGAATTAATAGTCCTACAAGCACAGCCAAAGGAAGCGAATATCCCAGCATCTCCTGAGGCCGAGAATGACATCTCCTTTGTTTACTAAGGAACCATCAGTAGGAACCTTCAGTAGGAACCTTCAGTAGGAACCTTCAGTAGGAACCTTCAGTAGGAACCTTCAGTAGAAACCTTCAGTAGGAACCTTCAGTAGGAACCCTCAGTACAAACATTGCCCCAGGCCAGCATTAAGTAGGCATTTAAAAACCTACTAACTAGGACACACCCTTTTGTTCAGCATTGATACGTCGCTGTGGCATTTTGGTCCCAAAAGAGTCTCTCTCACTTTCTCTCAGAGAGAGACAGAGGGAATGAGTGGAACCCGAGACAGCTTCAAATGCAAGAGCAGGACCATGATGAAGGGCTGTGCTTCCAGGTGTTTTTGACCATCTCTTCGGTACAGGACGATCCCGTGGCAGGCATAACGTTCTCACGTCTAGGCCTATCCTCCAACACCTGTCTCCTCTGGAGGAGGACAGAGGACTGCTGGTGAGGAACTCCTTGCCTGCCGTGGTGGTGGAGAATTCTCGCACACAATACCTACGCACCCTGACTACTCAAAAAGGTTGGCCAAATACTTTTTTTGTTTATTTTTCAATCAAAAAATGTTTAGCCTTTAGCCTTAACCTTGTATTCTCCTTATTCTGTGAGTTAAAAAGCTAAGTTACTAAAAAGCTAAGTTAGTTGCTAAAAAAGTGTAGTCCTACCTACAGTACACCTGTGTTGTATTTTCAAATAACATAATAATATGTATTAATATATACTTTTTTTAACACTTTATGGTAACACTGTTAAGTGTTAAGTAAGTGCACCATCCGATACTAAAGGTTATTTAGGTAACTCATTTTCTAGTGCTTAATATTATATATATTTGCACTATTTGTAGAAATAAAATGCTCACACAAATGCCAACACTTCAGCAGAGTTCATGAAAATAACAGTTGTTTCCTTAAGATATGCTTCAGAATGAAGAAAGTTTGTTTTCGATATCTTGCTTCCTTCATATTTGTCATAACTTTAACATGCATGCACACACATGAACACACACACACACACACACACACACACACACACACACACACACACACACACACACACACACACAC
>JAOPJL010000001.1:14103857-14119573 GCA_027123545.1 Trisopterus esmarkii
AGAGAGAGAGAGAGAGAGAGAGAGAGAGAGAGAGAGAGAGAGAGAGAGAGAGAGAGAGAGAGAAAGAGACAGAGAGAGAGAAAGACAGAGAAAAAAAAGTGAAACATGGAGAGGGAGAGACATGGAGAGCAAGAGAGAAAGAGAGCGAGCTAGCATGAATGGTGTGAACTAAGCAGTAGTAAAAGTGGGAGCATAGCTCTTCAGACGCACCAACCCTCTGATTTCTTATCGTTTGGCTGCATGACGCTGTGCTGAATACTGATGGAGTCTTTAAAGGCACTGTGCTGATGCACGGAAACTTATGAGTCTCAATTAAACAAAACTCAAAAGAGATATCTCATCCATTGTGTGGATGAAGGAACTACTGAAATGCCCTTTCTGCTGCTGATGTCTGGCCCGGTTAGATTTTCTAATTGAAATCCCTTTCGACATTCTGCTGCAGGTGAGGGTTGTCTGTAGTGCGTGTCTTGTTCTGAGGTTTACCTTAATGCCCTGTAGCAGAGAATAACACTAAGGCATTGCAACAATGCGCAAGTGAACTCCAAACAATTCCTGCATTAAGTCATTAATATTTAATCCTTCTTGTTAATATAGATACGGTTCACGTCCAGGTCATGAAGTGCATTATATCAGTAGTTAAATGTAATTATGTGTGGTCATGAACATATGAAACAGATTGACAGAAGCCCCAGACTGAGATTGAACTCAGCACACACCAGAGCCTCTGCTTTAGGTACTGCTGCATTGTTGCACTGTCACCAAAAGTGTTTCCATGACTCAGCATGGGACGTGTGGGGAGGAGAGGGTAACGATCAAACACTGAACAGGCCGCAGGGCTGGGTGGAGGTTTTGGATAAGTGGATCTTGGGTAATGACCCCCGTGGAAGGACATCCGGATAGGAAGTGATGAAGATTGTAATCTTAAAACAACCTTCACCTGCCTCCCATGAGTAAGTAAATCAGCACCAGTGTACGGACACCATCGAGGTGTTTGGAGACTGACTCTTTATTTAGGACAGCCATGTTTGTGTTCCGTTTCTGAGCGTCCCCGGGAGGGAGGAGATGAACTGGGCCGTGTGAGCGTGCGTATGTAAACAGCTGCATGCCCTAACCACCACCAGACATTACCTGCTGTAACCGGGTCCTCAAACACGCTCCTCAAACAAGGACATCAGGACCAGGGCCATGGATCTACGATTTTGTTTTTAATTATGATAAGGTCATCACTTGTCACGTAGTGTAAACAAAAATAATGATCAGTCCCGTTGAAGTGATTAAGTCATCCTGAATTTGCCTCAGAGGATTTATAAAGTGTTATCTTATTTTATGCACGTTTATCACATTCAATTCATATTAATCACACAGATCATATACTGATTTGTTATGGAGTAGGATATAATAATGCATTTTTAGAGGCATCCTATTGTTATCTGCGGTAGCACTTGTTTATAGTGTGTGTTGAATTGTTATACGTTTTTGTTTTGTTTTTTATCGGTCCTAGACAATAGCTAAGCTTTCAAATTCAATGTTTTGTAAAATATAAAAGTGTATTAAAAAAATACCTGACAACTTACTTGCTGCACTCGTTTTGACATTCAGCTATCCAAACATATTATTTACATTTGAAGATAATTGAAGGTAGTTGCCCGACATGCATTACCCTTGGCTGGAGTGAGTCTTAATTTTATAGTGTCATTACCAATGAACACAAATGTCATTCAAAAGGTGTTGCTAACTGAGAGTCATGAGGTGAAGCCATGAATACTTCATAAACAGCTGTGATAAACACACGTTTATCAAATTATTGTTTCCTATTTCATTTGCAAAAATGTCCATCAACACAAAACTTGTATTCCCACATTAAGGATGAAATGTGTTCAGGATGTTACATTTGTCAGTCTTTCACTAGAATGTGCAAAAGCTAAAACGAGTGGAACAAACCGTTTCATGGGAAATCATAAAACTCATAGAGATAGAGAAACGTAGTCAATACTGAGTGTCAAGAGTGAGTGTTTATCGGCTTATCACTGCGTTAACTACCAATGGACAACCACAGAGCAATCTGTTTCAGAACGGTGTCAGGTTTTGGTAAATTATCGAAATAATCAGCTAGACTCCTTAAGGAAGGACGACAGACAGCAACGATTGCTAGCTCACCTTCTCCACCAATCAGGAGGTCAGGTTTCCATAAACCTTGCAGAGCGCGTCGGTCCCCTGGGGGAGATCACCTGTGTGTGGAAGGAGAGACTCATTGTAGAAATGCACACTAACTTAATTCTGTCCCCAACAATTTAGTCATTTTAATGGTACTGTTTACATCTCCAAACACATTTTGTCATTGAGCTGAGGCAAAAAAAAGTGCATTAATAAACAAATGATTCAGAGCTGATTACAAAAAAACATCAAACTTAAATTACCACCCACTTATTGTCGGCCTCGGTTACGAGCAGCGTGAATGTACAACAAAATGACCTTCTCAATTATTCAAATGACTTAATGTTGTTTTTGATCTGGGCCACCGTGTAGTTTCAATGGGGCTGATAACGTTCATCAAGCTTGCCGCTCAGGTTGTTGTGGATAATCTGACCCCAGCAGAGAGAACCTGACACTGACCATTTCCTTTATTCCCGCCACTAAATCACATTAAACACACTGAGTCATGGTCCCCTAATGTCCTTGGTGCTCCTCGTTCCTTGTAAGTGCTCAGATGGCTCAAGGACACTTTCTCTGTCGTCACCTGTGAGTAATCTTCACAAAAGTGAAGGTATGTTCTGTAACCCAGGTCATAACCGATGTCTTCCTCTTCTAAGATCCAGCCTTCCTCTGGAGATCCAGGCTCCAGATAAATATTACTACCCCTAATATTATTACCACACACACACACACACACACACACACACACACACACACACACACACACATCCACACACACACACACACACACACCCACGCACACACACAGGCACATATACCCACTCAAGTCACAGACACACTCCCCCACACACACATGCCTCATACCATGTCCAAGTGGAACACACCTTCTAGTGTCCGCAACAACGGCCAGAATCCATCCATTCAAACGACGCCTCTTGTCAAATTAAAGACGTTTGGCAGCAAATGATGTGAAGTGGAACGTGTGTGAAGCAAACATGCAAGCTGTTGAACTAGACTTCATGGATTTGGATTGGACTCTTGATAGTCAAGAGTTCAGCGCATTTAATGCCCTATAAACAGTACAGTGTATACGTTTGTGTGTGTGTGTGTGTATGTGTGTGTGTGTGTGTGTGTGTGTGTGTGTGTGTGTGTGCTCGGTGTGTGTGTGTGGGGGGTATGTGCTATGTGTCGATGCCTTTGGTGAAGGGGGAATTTGTTGGACGCTGTCCTTCAGACCCGACTGTTCGCACATTCCCTGTTGTTTCACAGGTTGTCAGACCTTGCTGTGTCTTCTCCTAGCAAAACATCACCCTTTCCGCCCTGCCCTCAGATACCGGTGTGAAAAAAGAGCATTTTACATTGCACTCTTTTTTTTTGCATGACTGTCTGTGTCAGTCCCGGTCACATTGTCACCCTCTCTTGTGCTGCTGTAGAACCTATGTGTTTAACTTTCTTATGCCACAATATCGTGCACTGCCTCTCTGTAATGACTATGAACTAGGTTAAGAGGAATTTGGACAACAATAAGGAAGAGTTACTATGACCCGTGACGTGTTCACGATGGGCAAAGTACCTCATTGACTTGAATTCCAATCAATGATTGGAATTCAAATCAATGAGGTATTGATTTCCAATTGGAGGTTCAGAATCCTTTCTCAATCAAGCACAATCAATAAATGCATTCTGGGAATTCACTAAGATGATTCAATCTCTCCAAAATGCTATGGTAACTTGTTTTTCTGCAGTCCTCTGGGGAAAATTATTTTGTTGGATTGCATTGGAATTATTTTACCCCTTTAGCAACGTTTTTTTTCTTTTTTGCCCAACATGTGAAACATGATAATCCTATCACATGATCCATGGAGCCTGAGATAGAGCCGAAAACGAATGCATTACTGTCATAAGATAGACAAAGGGCAGACAATGCAGGAGCCAATCATAAAAGCAACCAATTTGATAGTTTTGGAAATGTCACACACATTTTTTATAATCCTGTCCCAGCTATTATTGACATTATCAACAAGAAGCCAAAAATCATTTTGGTAATAATGCACCTAGAATATCTCAATCCTTTCAGTTTGGGAAACAATTACTTTTACAAAAACAATTCCTCTCTGTTGATTTTGTTACACTGCAATATTTAATATTCATCATTTACAACATGTATTAAATTAAGTTGCTACTGAAGGTAGGGTACAGCTATAGAGCTGTAGCGTATAGCAGTATGGTAGATCAGTAGGGCAGAGGGGTAGTGTAGAGCTTTAGGGCAGAGCAATAGGGTAGAGCTGTAGGTAGGGTAGAGCTGTAGGGGAGAGCAGTAAGTACGGTAGAGCAGTAGGGCAGAGCAGTAGAGTAGAGCTGTAGGTAGGGTAGAGTAGTAGGGTAGAGCGGTAGGGTAGAGCAGTAGGTAGGGTAGCGCTGTATGGTAGAGCAGTAGGTAGGGTAGCGCTGTATGGTAGAGCAGTAGGGTAGAGCAGTAGGGTAGAGCAGTAAGGTAGGGTGGAGCAGTAGGTAGCATAGAGAAGTAGGGTAGAGCTGTAGGATAGAGCAGTAGGTAGGGTAGAGCAGTAGGTAGAGCAGCAGGGTAGAGCAGTAGGTAGAGCAGTAGGTAGGGTAGAGTAGTATGTAGGTAGAGCAGTGTGTAGGTAGAGTAGTATGTAGCAGTGGGTAGGGTAGAGCAGTAGGTAGGGTAGAGCAGTAGGTAGGTAGAGCAGTAGGTAGGGTAGAGCAGTAGGTAGGGTAGAGCAGTGGGTAGGTAGAGCAGTAGATAGGTAGAGCAGTAGATAGGTAGAGCAGTAGGTAGAGCAGTAGGTAGAGCAGTAGGGTAGGGTAGAGTAGTATGTAGGTAGAGCAGTGTGTATGTAGAGCAGTGGGTAGATAGAGCAGTAGATAGGTAGAGCAGTAGGTAGAGCAGTAGGTAGAGCAGTAGATAGAGCAGTAGGTAGGGTAGAGCAGTAGGTAGAGCAGTAGGTAGGGTAGAGCAGTTGGTAGGTAGAGCAGTATGTAGGGTAGAGCAGTAGGTAGAGCAGTAGGTAGGGTAGAGCAGTAGGTAGAGCAGTAGGTAGGTAGAGCAGTGGGTAGAGCAGTAGGTAGGGTAGAGCTGTATATAGGGTAAAGCTGTTGGTAGGGTAGGCATTTAACTAGGGTAGTTAGGGAGGAGGGAGGAAGGGAGGGAGGAGGTAGGCAGATCATTTGGAGTAGCTAGGTTGGTATGCATGCAGAGAGATAGGTGGAGAGGGTCATAGCAGGCCTACTCCCGTTGACAATGTTATTAACTAGGATAGTATGACACTTGAGACTTGAAACCGATACCGTCTATTTTAACATTGGACCCTGATAATAAATTGGCAGCACACTGACAACCCTACTGTCTGCGATACAATTGGATTGCTCCATCGATGTCTTGCATTATCAGCAGCTAGTCTCGCAGTCTCAGGAGCCACTTCGCTGACAAGAGGCAGCGGTACCACATTCAGCACTACGGACAGTTCCTCAACAAGTGCAGCCATTCCACGCGGGAAGGAAAACGACTTTCTCTCATCCAATCACGCTTCCATGAATGCCTCGCTCAGAAATGCAGAACTACAGGCTACGAATAGCAATCTTGGACCTCATATACCCTTCGCCTTCACTTACATGGGTTTAATGAATTCCGTGGTCCACCAGGACACCATCGGAGGACGAGGCTAATGGGCCTACATTTAAAGAACGATTAAAAAGGCAATGCAGACTCCACTAAACCCCAGTCACAGAGCGGATATGGGGCATATTGCATCGCTGTTGATCGTGAGAGGGCTGCTTTGCCAGAGAAAAACAATGACGTCACGCTGGCGATGATTCCTCGCTATGCTGTGACAACCAATTACATAACGATAGACTACAAGAGTATAGGCTAGTCCTCATTAATATTGCTCTATATCATAACTCCCGTTCACGTCCTTCACCCTGATCTTTTCAAACTATAAATGTCATGTCAATGGGACTTCGTGCAGTAGGCTTGTCTTATTTCCATTTCTTGTTTACCCTATTGGCACAAGGAGGGGACATAAAATGGCAATCCTTTCCCAACCTTGGCCAGTCCTGTTTTCCATAACACAACATCCATCCAATCTCTCTATATAGGCCATTTTACATATACATCCAACACGTTTGTTTAGGTTTGGTATGTTAGGTTATTGAAGTAGTGATACAACTCGTATAGTATATGTTCGTGTTGCTTTAGAAACTGGCCAACAATTCCATGGTAAAGGGACGTCTGCAATGCACAACCATTAATCCGTAGCTTCAAGTGAACCTGAATGACCGAACACGAGAGATGCTTCTTCCAGAAAAAGATGGACAGGGTATAGTCACTCGCAAAGGGAAATCGTAATTTGCTGGGCTGATACAAGATATTGTTTGACCGTTGATCAACTACTGATATGGGCTATGCAACAAAAAACTAACGCGATGTAAAAATGACGCATGCATAGATCAAAGTCAAGCAAGATGCATTGATTTGATAAAAAAAAAATCGTCTTTAGAGTAGAGACATACAGTCATGGACAGTCATAAACACGATGGGGGTAAGGACGCAGGATTCCTTTACCCCTGCTTTGCCCTTTGCCAAAAACCGATGCATAGCTTATCATCTGACTGCAGCAACATCCGAATGGCAACAACCACAGCTTGGCGCAACTTACCGGGGCGAGACGGTCAGGTGCTCTCCCAATAGCCCAAATGCTGCAAAATATCACCAATTCTCAGCAGCAATGACAGAAGGTGACCCTGCGCGCTCGACAAGACGCTGCATACACTAGATCACGATGAACGCAGCGAGGGGGAGCTCCAAAGCGTCAGTGTGTGCGGTGGGGGATGGCCCTCGTTGTTTTTTTTATGGACGACGTCGTAGGATAGTATGCCTACATTAATAATGGACAGCGTCACGCATCTGAATGAAACCAATGCATTTAAAAACAAACACTGGTATTTATTTGAAAATATGCTTCTTCAGACCCTATAGGGTTAGTTATTTATCCCATAAAGAGAAGTTGACCATTTGAACGATAAGTCAAGTCATTTTGATTTAAATGCGAGTCTTGTGATCTGATTTTTAAACCTCAACCCATAACACATAATGGGGAACATTTTCTTTTTACATGCTGTGTGAATTTGAAGTCGAATTTTTGGAAACAGGGAAAGACCTTGTTGATGAAATGCCGTCTTCCAGCCAATCAGGTGGCTTTGTGTGTAGGGGGCGTCACCCCCTCCAGGCTGGCGCGTCGCTGGAGGCTCATCCGAGGTGCAGCAGAGAGGTTGTTTTGCCCGCACAGTGTACACTCATTGGGCCTACTTCTATCAGTTATAGGCCTACAAATCAGTTGTAGGCCTATATTTGATATACGGAAGGATTAGGGCGACATGTGAAAAAATCTTTCCCAGTTCTAAATTTAAAGTCAGAAATCTGAGATTAAAGTCTGAACTCTGATTATTATTTGGAGTTTTCTAGTGTGAATACGACACAATAATGTTACAGAGTATTATGTTATATAGGCTTCTATATCACTTTTATTGTTACATTTTAGAACACTGAAGGCGATTATGTTCCTATTAAAACGCTATCCGTGTTCAATCACACGTAACACACAAGCTTATCAAAAATGTTGAATCATTTGGGTGATCCTACAAACCCACATTTAATGGGTTTAACTCCCATTGAGTTACAATTAAAGTGGATATTTGCTCTGATTCGGTTTGCAGGTTTACATACAGCTCAGCATGTTTGTGATGGTATGTAATGTGTCTAGGTAACAACAAATACTTGCTTGAGGTCATGCAGGGCCATATTTGGATCATGGTCAAGATCATTTAAGTAAGATATATCTTTCATGAACATATATATTGTACTGTAGACATATATGTTACTAGCCACAAAATAATTCATGTTTTTTTAGTCCATTGATTTAGCGTCCGTTAACCACTCTATAATTTGAACTCAAAGTTTTGACTTTAGCACAATTGAACAAAAGTAAATGATATGCCTAGATGTTGAAGGCAGAGGCCAGAGTAAATATATTTTGGATTTCTCGTGTGTTGATGCCATCTTTTGACACAAGTAAGACACTGCACACACTTAAGGCCTATGTTTATTTGATTAAAAAATTCAACTAATATAACTTGGTTTAATGATTTTTTTCAAATCAAAACAAATGTGTATTATCAATGAATGAATATGGATAATATAGGGTTGATAATGATGTATATTTTGGCTCCAAAATATGAAGGACGACCGAACGCCTGGGATGGGATGCTCTAAATGAGCGTTATTGGCGAGAGAGGGCGGGACTTTGAGTTACATGGGTTTGGCGGCGAAAGACGAGAGCGAAGCCGAGAGTGGAGGGACTTTCAATAGAATAATATCCGCTTTCGTTACATGTATCGGTTATTGCTTTGTCAGACGTTTCATCAAAAAATCAGATTTATACGCCTACGTTATACATTGTCGTTGTGGTTGTTATTCTTGCCAGGAAGGGTAAAAACGGTCTTACTCCCCCATGGACGTTTAAACGGCGTACGCATATCACAGGAAGTTGCAGAGGTAGACCGGGATAACGCTACATTTCAGGTCATCTCTCAGCCTACTTGTTCCTCTGTCTTGTTTAGTCATGTGACCTTAATGACGTTTTCGGAGCGTACTAGTTTACTGGAAGTCTACACGTCGTGCTGAATTGTGGTCAGTATTCAACTTGGATTTCACCATTCAAAACACACATAGCCGCTCAACCATGTTGAATGTCCTTTTAAACAATGATATATGTAAAACAAAGGGACATGTCGTGTCTCTTAGCGTTGAGCACTAGACCGGTGTGGCGCTAACAGCCATGCAGGGAGACGTCCGTGACGTCTAGCTGCATGAGTGACTGCATCGTCCACATCTTTCACAACATCAACAATCACCACCACATTATTACTATCAATGTCAACCGGTGAATCAGCTTACACGAAACCTATCAAGTCAGGCCTACTTGTGCCTGAAAGAAGCTCTGTGTCATGTGAACAATGCAGTTTCCATGTTGTTTTATGATCACTAGTCGTTTCAAGGCTGTTCCAGACTGATATTTACTCTTTTAAGAGTCCAAACTATTGGCGCAATAATGGTAACGGTTATGTCGTAAGTTACGTTGCGACAGTCTGTAGTCTGTGTTCACCTTTCGACAGAGTCCATATTCTGGTGTGTGATCCGTGGGAATAAGGCGCGCAGTGGTCTTACTGTCTCCATGTCTCTGTCACCGACAAACAGATTTCCCAACTTTATTAGGGAGGGCAAAGATACCATGTGGCAGTCACATGAACGACAAGAATGAAACAAACGGGGAGAAAACCTGAGACCACTGCTGCACAGTTACTGCCTCCGAAAGGAGGACTGCTGTTTGTGAAGCCCAATTGAATTGGCAAAGCCCAACCACACAGCGCCATGTCACTGAGTACCCGGTTATATGCCACAAACATCACCACACCACCGCCCAACATCAACGGGGATGCAGCGGTGGGCTACGTGTTGGTGCCGTTCTTCCTGGTCACAGTCATTGGTATAGCAGTCGCTGTGGTGAGTCCCCTTTTTTATTATCTATCTACACACATTGATCAAAAGTGGAAGTTTCAAGTGTCATCGCCCACGTCACGGGCCTTTGCTTTGTTTGTTTCAGATCATGTACATACGCCGGAAACAAAGGTACACCCGTTCAGTTGTGATGCGTATCTGCAGATCATAACGATGTGTACCGCTTCAAACGCAGTTCATTGATGTGTTTGTCCTTGCAGAATCGACCGGCTTCGCCATCAGCTGCTGCCAGTGTACACATACGACCCGTCAGAGGAGCTGAACGAGGCGGAACAAGAGCTGTTGTGGAAGGAGGAGGACACAAAGGTAGTCATACATAGATGTAGATTTGAGATTCAAGATGGTTTATTGTCAATTAGTGCCATAGGATGGATCTATCTGGTTGTATTTCTGTTTTCTGTCATCTTTAAGGTAGGATCTCCTCTGGGCTAAAGGTCACCTAACAGGGATTCTATATTGATATCAACAACGTTTAGATGATTTCCCTGAAAATTTCAGACCAATCGCTAATGCATCTGTTTTCCCTGATTTGTTCGGTAGATCCATCTAAACTGTCAATCGCATGTGAGTGAAAAGCTTCTAAAGGGCCGGGAGACACAGGAGAGGGGACGGTTTTTGGCCTTTTAGTTTCAAAATGTGCCACTTTTGCTGTGCTCTTTACAACTCTCAAATTGTATTTACAGCACTTTTACTAGGTAATGGTTAAAAATCGAATGTATGAATATTACGAGGTCCAAAAATAATATACTGGCCAGGGTGTTTCACGGTATCCAGGTCTCCACCACGTCTGGAAACAAGGCCATGTCCATGGAACATCTTTTTATTTTGGTCTGACCTGCACACTAAGCCAACCATCTGCGAATGGAAAGCTCTAAATTATGTATTATTATTAATATTAATTCTGTAACAATAATGCCCTCGCGCAACTTGATCCGGACATCGCCAGCCCACTGTAGTGGTCTGCACGTTTACATGCACTTTTTAGTGTGGATGGTTTTCCTGAGGGTGAAAACATGTCATGTCAATATGGTTTACGCCACATGTTTTCAATCCATAACAATCCAGTCCAACCCGAGCCGTCCCCACACCATCCTAGACTAGAAGGAACGAATATCACTTCTTCTTCCCTAGCACCGGACCCCAACCCAAGAAAACCCAAAGGAGACAGATCCTAACAGCTGCCACAATAATCCTTTATCAGTTTGATTTATTTTGCATTTCTAATTGTTCCCGGCAGAAATGCCAACTCACCCCTTCCCTGCTGGGGATACTATGTGATCTTACAAGCTTGTATTACACCGTCAGAAACACTAGATGGGGATATTTCACAGCCGATGAACCGTTCAATGCCACCTTGATGTTGGTGTTTTGATGTTTTATCGTCTATTTGGTTCGACCCTTGGAAATTACATATGTTTATAATATTATAATAATGTCTTCATTGTTTTTATTCGATTCTATAATTGAGTGTGATGTGCATTCATGTTCCAGGTCGTTCAAGGTTGGGCCAGATCCTACCAACAACGGCGACCTCTGCTGGCGAAAGATGTCCATGCATGACTGATGAATCGGCCTTGCCTATTAAATAATTTGTTGCAGTTTTTTTGCCGGCCAACAGAAATAAGTTTCCACCTTAGTTTCTTTTGGGTCAGCGTGCACTGATCAGAAAGCTATTACCGGGGATAGTGACCATTTGCTATGGCCTTGGTGAGTTTCATGTATGGATCCTGTTTGTTCTGAAATGGTAAATCCTGTGCCTGATGGGAGCCGCATAGAATAGTTATTTATTGGTCTTTATTTATTAAATTTTCATTATTGAAGGTTATGGCATCATTTTACATATTGAGATGTCTCTATTTTGTTATTGACAAATCATTTCAATGCAGCTGACTTCTGACACAGAAATGTATGTTGCTGTGGGTCACACCAGGCTCCTCCACAACTCGTTCCACCACCAACAGTAAGTAGGTATTTTGAAAGACCTACTTTTGCAATGTTCTCCTTTCCGTTTGTAAGCTTACCTGCTAAGGCGGCTTTAGAGGGAAAGTTTCATTTTATATTTCCACATTTTATTTGTGAATTTAAAATAATGTGAATGTTTAGAAACGTGCCTAATAATGATATTTCTCATGGACACAAGTTTGAAAGGTCATAAAAAGTTGAAATGGCTGAACTTCCTCCTTCCTTCATGCTCCGTGTATGACTCTCTTCTGTGGCATCTCAAAGTTGATCTGGAAGTGGTCTGTACCCACTCCCTTTCCCTCAACATCAGTGACTAGAACCTTAAAAATGTCCTCTCTGGAAGGCATGGCACCAGGATACATTTATTTCCAACTGAGGAATGTGTTTAGATGAATACCATAGCCACAAGTGTGCACTCAGGAAACCTCTGACACATGCTATTGATGGACTTCCGATTGCTTTAAAAGAAAATAAATAGTTTCAATATAACGACAATACAATATTACATAATGGATGGTCTCTGCGATGCTGTTGGCCCGTCTACCAGAGTATTCATATGTGTGCGCGTGCATGTTTGGTCCACCTTATTGGTCTCCGAGTTCAGACAGTAATTGAATCAGGAACATCATAGGTTTTTGTGGACATAAGCCTGGAATGTTTTAAAATTTGATCAAATGAAAGCCCCATTCTTAGTATGTGCCCCATTCTAATTGTGACGTGTCACCAAATTGAATAATATTGTTTGCACTAAAGTAACCTGTATGTTTTAAATTGCATTGGTTAAAATGATGTTGAGAACAAAATATATAACATGTGCCATCAAAATAATTTTATTTCTATTCCATTGTTAAATGTTTTTTTAGTTTGAAACCTATTGTTGTAAATAAACCAAGTATGCCCTTCAAACGAATGTATTTGAGTTTGTTCAGAATCAAATGTATGTTGCTCTTTGGCTCCACTCCTGTTTGAGGACCGGGTCCAAAGTTGATGAAGCTTTTCCATCGTGATGCTGTATTCCCAGCGGCAACAGCCACATCCATAAATGACGCTCCTATGGCAACTTTAACTGTTTCTACAAGGACAATAGACATCTACTTAAACGACTTAAGGAGCCTCGGATATGCATTGCACCCACCAGGCCATATCCCAGAAAACCATTCTGCAGAACTACGTTTTGTTCTGCCAATCAAGTAGTGTTGATTTCAACAGAACACAGGAAGCCCGTTCAGACGTGCTGGATCGATATTGAATAACAACCTTTTGAGCAAAGTTCGCCATCGGTAGATTTGATGAGATATTGTTTGAACAGGCTACCCCAAATAATCTTGCAGACAGACTATTAAAAAAATATTATTCAGCAATGCACAGCACGAAAAAAGCCACTATGTTTAACATGTTAACGCTTCAACAAACAGCCCAAACTCATATTTACCAATGAGCCATGAAGCAAATAACTTGTACAATTATTTTAAGAGATTTATGAAGACATGCATGTAAAAAACAACACATTTGACCATTAAAATTGTATTCTTTGGAACAGTTTAACCATACACCAAACCTCTAGTCTAGATGTTTCAAGGAAATATTTTATAATCTGGATAATTTATCGAATTTCAACAAATGAGGCTTTGATCAAGGCAAACAAACATGTTAACAAATAAAATGATTTAGGATTGGCAGTACAGCATATTAAAACCAAAAATATTAACAGTTATGGCAACTTTGTTTATATAGGCTAGCACTTTTCACACGAGGCAGACTCAAAATGCTTCACATAGAAACATCGTCATACAATCAAATAAAATAATAAAATAAAATAGATAAGTAAAAGTAGACAAAGGCAAAGTAAAAATATATATTAACTTAATACTAGTTTAATATTGATTAAACTAAATATGATTAGGATAGCATAAATATTTGATTAGCAGAAACATCATTTTTGTATTTGATTTACAAATGTTGACTAAAACCTTACCGTAGCCCCACTCTTCAGCTCCTGCTAGCCATGCAGCATGAAGTGTGTTTATTTGAGACCTTGCAGGTGTTTATGATGAACTGACAATCAGAGGGTGGGGATAAAGACCAGTGGGTTTATATATGGTCTTGTTAAATATAGCCATTCTTACCCAATAGGTTTCCAAAATGTATTGACGATTACATTGGATTAATTGGGCAGATATTTTCAAACTAAAAGCCCTTCCAGAGTCTTCATGCAGTTTGTGTGTAAAGCAGCCAGTAAGGGGATTAATCCAAACATAAAGATAGATCAATTTAACAAGGTGGCTAAATAGCGTAATTACATGAAAGGCAATGCCCACATGTCAGAATCAATCACATATAGCAGGTATTATGACACAAAAAAATACCTACAATTTATGGTTAACTAGATCTCCAGTCCTAGCACCTTGGAATTAAAACTGTTCACTGTTTTGATTCAACAGCACAACAAAGATGACCAGCAGCCGAGGCAAATACAAAACAAAGACCAACCATATCAAATTCTTATCTTTATTGACCATCTCTGGATACAAATTGTTATAGGGCACCATAGAAATATAGACTTGTACATTTATAGACAGTGTACATTTAAAAGAATGATCCCATCCCGTTGATCTTTAACAGTATATAAATGGATGATGGATGAAGTCAGTATGGAAAAAGGGGCTTGGATGTCGTCCAACAAGATGGGACTATTTGACTCTGATATGAAATGGCCGTAGCCTGTATGGAAATGGAGACTGTGAGGCGGACACGTTTCGGCAGCAGTCTACACAACAATGAAAGCGTGCCCACAGCCGTCGTCGAAAAAACAAAACAAAAAAAAAAACACCAACATTTGTCCATGAAAATCTGAACCAACTTTTTCAGTGCACCAGAAGATTTATTTTAAACGGATAAAACACACCTAGAGTCTACCACAGTCGGGTGACAGGCCTCCCTGACGTCACTTTATTATTTTTTTCATAAAAAAAAAGAAAAAAGAAAAACCACCCTCTCTGCAGGTTCTGTCTACCAACAGGCCGTCAGCGGGCGAACGCACACAATCACATACTAGACCGCCGTCGCACAATAACTCATTACAGTCGGCTTTAAAGAAAGACAAAAAAAAAAAATACACTCTCACACTCAACACACAAACACATTTTGTAATAAAGACATCGTTCAGACTCTTGTCAGAAGTTGCAAATAACAAGAAAAACCAGTTTGATGCGAGTAAATGGTAAAAGACAGACATTGTGTGAGGTATGAAATTCCAGGCTTTGTAAGGCCTTGCAGTTTTCCGGGTTTTTGTAACTGAGGTTGTAGCAGCTTAAGTTTTGTGGAAAAAAACCCAGTTAAAATGTACGGTGACCAAGAGTTCCCTGACACAAGTACACAAACAAACAAACATTGTTTTATTTTCCTGTAGCAGACAGCCTACAACACATCCTCATAGACCAAGTAAAAGTAATTCCCTTTGCCTCACTGAGCTATGACAACCACTCATCTAGAAAGGAACTAATGTGTGAGAGCCAAGAGGAATGAAACTCAAGGTTGGACAGTAGTGCTGCTATGCTCTTGTGTTTACAATCAAGCTCCTTGTTAGCACGACTAGCGCTTGCCCTTGCAGTGGACTGCGTGGGCGCGTCGGACGCAGCGTAAACCCAAAGACTGATGCAGATGGTGACGGTCAGAAAGCTCCCTGAAGAAAGATTCTACGACTTGAAAAATATTAACCCCGCGACTCTGATCCCCTGTAAGTTGTCGAGAGCGAGAGAATGAAACTATGAAAATGGTATCCTGATTCCCCAACGATAAACTTGACATCTTTCCCGTCTACGGAGGATAAACGTGAGGGACTTTCACACACAGAGCTGGAACTACAGTGTAGTGGAACTACAAAGTAAACCAATGTATTTCTGCAAGGAACGCGAAGGGAGGGGGGGGGGGGGGGGAGGTTCGAAAAAAGAAATTATGGGGTTGGAAAATCACACAAATACCTTGTTGTTAAAAGCATCTA
>JAOPJL010000001.1:14155681-14165737 GCA_027123545.1 Trisopterus esmarkii
CACACACACACACACACACACACACACACACACACACACACACACACACACACACACACACACACACACACTGCGATCCACATAGCATCTTATCACCAAATGCACACTTTGATTTGGCAGATGGTTTGTGAGGTTTGACACAGGATGGTAGGGCATCAGCTTTCGGCATTGACACTCATGGAGACGATTTCAATACCCATACAGAAGCAGCGGAGGAAGAGCAGTGGTCTGCAGACCTGTGGATAAGATGTAATCACACAGGCAGGAGATAGCCCTGAACTCTCTGGTGGGGAGCCAACACTGCTTTGACACCAGGACCTTTTTCTTCTTTCTAGACGTTCTATCTCTTTCTATACTGTATAGGGCTTGTACATCAGACTGCATCATGGGATTTGTTGCTGCAGATATTTATTGAGAGAAGTAGAGGAGTAGTGTTAAATCCTAAATCAACAGAAATATGCTTTAAACCAGTTCTATTGAAGTTGTTGTTTTGCTGAGTCTCGCATGAGAACGCAGTTTTAAACACGACAATGAATCATAATGACGAATCATTCCATGATTCATTCCTAGAAAATGACCCAAAAACAATTACTACCACTTGAAGGACTGACATTCGGATGCTCCTATGCTCCCAAAATATTGCAATGTGACTTTTCAATGTAAACGCCCAGTAGTAAATGATAGTACTATACTATTCTGCACTACATAACACAACACTATATGTTAATAGCCCCATTGTCCTATCAATTATTATATATTTAACTATATTAATGAGTATGAATACAACCATTCGACAATTAGTCAGATAACAAGTCCGATGACAGCAGGGGAAATAAATAGGTACACTACGAATGGATTTTGCAGTGCTTAATCCATGACCAAGCTAACTGCCCTCGAAATATTGATAGTCTTAAACTCATTCGGCACATGGAGTTAATCTCTTGTTGTAGCACTCCCATTAATTAGAAAACCATAATTTGGGTCATTATGTAATGATGATTAATGACATTATATTGTTACATGCAATGTTATCCGTGGCAGGAACAACATCATCAACAATAGCGTTCCTGGTAATTCCTTATTGGCCGTCCCTCCGTTTGGAATTGCCTTGTTTCATTGTTGTAATACGACCTGATTACAAATGGACCCCAGTGTTAATCATTGCAATTTCTGCATCTGGAGGGATGATAACAGCTGGTCAGAGCACTTGTCACCCTCTTAATTCACGTGCTGATTTGCACAGGGACCTTTGCCGGTGACACCAGTTGTTGTTCCACTTAACAACATGTTCATGGGACCAAACAGATGGTGCATAAAACTCACAACAAGAAGAGAACACGTCCCGGACATACAGCCGAGGAAGGTACAAAAAGTCGGACAGCACCTATCACAGCGGCCACTGGCAGCACTGTCCCCGTGGTGGTTGGCAGCATAGCAGGGGGGGGGGGGGCAATAATAATAGCATTGAATATACATGCCATCAAGCCAAGAGACCGTTCATGGTGTCAGAGGCCTTTGATAGCAAGCGGAGGGGCCTGCCCACAAAAACCCACAGCCCAGTGCTGCCATTGATATGCTGGTCAATGACTGGGATTAGCCTGCCTGGCTGTTCGTTCTCCCACGCCTCCGCTGTCAGCGCTCGGCAGATAATGAGATACACGCACGCGTGTGCGTGTATGCGCACACACACACACACACACACACACAGACACACACACACACACACACACATCTAAACTATGCACAAACACACACACACACACACACTAACACTTACACACACACTGTATGCTCTCCCAGTGCAGGTTGTGTTGATCACATGGACAGGTTGTTTTAATAAGCATGTGTCTTGTTGAATAACCTAGTATGATATAAACAGCACCATCCTCTGAAGTACACATTTGCAGTCCAGTATTCTCTATCAAATCAACCGACTTGAGGTTGATACCTTCCACAAGTGGATCCAAAGATAAATGATGAATAATAATACCACTACTTTGCATTTGTATATACAATACTCAGATATCTTTAAGATGCTTTCATCCTAGTTATTTTCATCGTCATTTCATCAACACCACATAGCTTCGGATGATTATATTAGCAACAACTTGCTTAACACCCATCATTTGAAGTGTAATTTCATCAATTTGCTCCATGCTTTTAAAATAAACAGCGCTGTGCAGAGAAGTACTTTTCAAAAGGTAAGTCTACCCTGGTTTTAGCAGAATTCAGGTCTGAAGCTTAACAGGGTGATCTGAGCAGTTGTGACAGTTGTAAGAGTTTTAGACAAAACACACACACTGGGTTAGATAGGAGCCTGCACCGAGGTGTGTGGGCGGGGGTCGTTGGAACCCATGCTCCACTTGCTATAGCAGGGTTTGCAGCCAATAGAAAACTACCACATTTTCGGGGGAAAATAACATTTAAACAGAAGTTGCAGACTTCTTGGTGTTGACAGACAATCACCCACGTTCAACCACTATAAACATTCTTGTTAAAAGAAACAACACTTTGAGAGACCCAAACTAAAAAAAGTCTTTCAACTGAAAAAGCATTTTTTTGGGGTTTCACTTACCCTTCAAGAAGAACAATAGAATCGCTTTCCCTTGTTCCACTAGAAGCGGGGAGGCGGGCGGAGGTGGTCTGTACGGCTCATCAACACCCACAGAGCAGTGTGTTCTGCCTCATTAGGCCCCAGCCCGGCGACCACATTAATAATGCAGTAGTGCTGCCCGGCGATGTACTCAAAGACCCACTGTCTCGTTAACGCACCGTTCATCACGCAGGTTGAGACAACAGTCCAGGGGCCCATTGACCCCGCCCCGCCCCAACAACCCCCAGAGGGGATGGGGGGTCTGCTCCCTCTCTCTCTGATCCACCACCGGTGAATGCTCAATAAACAAGAGAATAACACACACACACACACACATTCAAAAGAGTACTGAGAGTACACGCTCAAATATATGCAATTATTCGCCTGCTAATGTCGAATGGGGCGGGATAATGTAGCGGCTGGTGTTGATGACTTCCCTGCCAAAGAGGTACTGGGTTTGATCCCGATGTCCACAGTCTGCCGGGAGGCATCTTTGAGCATGAGGCCCCAACACCTATACTTATGTAAGAAAATAAAAAAAAATGACTAAAATAACAAAGTAAAAAAAGTAGGGATGGAAGAACACCTAAAACACCAGCAACCTCAGCACAAAAATCACTGGATTGCAGTTCAGGAACACGATGATTGTGACCATTTATTCCGGGCGAACAGACAGCTTGCCATTTCACAGTGACATGACAACTTAAAAACCCAGGCAGACAGTTCCTAAATACACATTTCACTCATTGTGTGAGCTCAGGCACCCTTGACTCCCTGACGTAACCTCTCTCTACGGGGAAAGGATTGCTATTGACTGTTCTTCTGATTCACTTCTGTGTGTTTGCTTTCCTCCCCACCGCTTGATGGGAGAGATAGCCTGGCCCATAGCCTCTTTCATCTCATCTCTCCAAAGCTCTGCACTCGGCTGGCTCCAACCGCAGGTCCTCGGCAGACCGGCGTTTCTCTCCAGCTGCTGCAGTGCCAGGGGTCCCCAGGTCTGACCGGGGGCCCCCAGGAGGGAGATAATGCCGGGCTGAAGCCCACCACTCCTGTGATTTATGATGTGTCTGGTGGTGGTGACCCTGGTCCTCTCCCCATCAACCCCCCCGGGCCAGGGCTCAGGGGAGGTGACAAGACCTGGCCCGAAAAAAAAAGAGGCAAATCATGCCCCGGCGACAGGGGACCAGAGAACAACGCTCTTCGATGGCTTGGCGGGTCATGGCGATATGCCAGCCACATAGGTGAACACGCCTAGGTAGGGCGTGGTCCTATGCTACGTGTCATTCCGTCTTTCTGTCACTTTCCCACTCGTCATCACTGTCCTTTCTATAAAGGCACAAGAGAGGATGGAATATAGTAAAATAAAGCAAAATCCAGACTGGGCCTGCTCTGTATCCATCCAAGATATCATAAAGAAACACAAATAATGACAACAGCTGGGATGAAAAGGATTATCTATCTATATTTTATTGCAATTCATAAAGTTTTCATATGTCCTCCTACTGCCTAGAGGGGTGGGGGGGGACTGAGTGTTAAAACTTAAGCAGACGTTCTCCTGTGACACCTCCTCATTCCCCTAATGGATCTGCGATGGAGAGCCGTGCCGTAATGACCATATTTCTCATCGACCTGGGACAAGGTCGGGGAAATCATTTATCCCCGGTTTCAGCTGTCAGGTGGTGATGAATTTCCCAGTGGGGCGGACTCTCCTAAGCGGCATTAATATTGAAGCAGAATTACCTGTACCTAAATGTAATTCACCTTTGTCAAATGACTGATGGATTAATGGCAGGAATGACCATAAGTCCCCACCTAAAAGCAACCAAGTGCCTCACTAAACATCTCATCAGACTGAAATATCACGTTGGATATAGCACCTTCCCCAACCATCCTTAAAAACCTCTATCCAATGCTATCGTTCAGAACACACTGGGGCTATGAGTGGTCAGCGTAGCTCCTTTGAGAGGGTGAGCACGTCATGAGCATGTGGCTTTCAGCGCCTGGCCTTGTCGGGGCTTTGGGTGCGGTTCTGGAAGTGCATTAAAAACCACACCTCTCAGCAGACGTGCTAACAGAACCTGGCTTCTGCTCAGGGGGCGAGCAAGGGAAGTGTTCCCCCGTCCCGCCCAATAGCCCGGGCCAGCGATGACTCCATCTGGGCTGTCGGGTTTGATCCCGAAACCCGACCAGACAGATAAACGGAGCAATTATCTGTCCCCAAACGGCTCTTAAACGAGTTCGGTAGCGGCCAACTTGAGGTACAAAGAGAGGAGGTTTTGGAAGTTGAACCGGCTCTTTCGACTCGGGAGGGAGAATCAGTTCAAAGACGGAAGTGGGGCGAGGCACAGCGAGACAGATGGGGATAAGAAAAAAAGATCCAATGTGTAAATATTTATATCACAGAGGAAGTGCCGAGTCACAGAATGTGTTTAATTAGAACTCCTCCGAATGCATTCAGCAGCATATGGGTCAGACGGAGTGGGAGGAGAAGAAAATGATGGGGAAGGAGGGAGACAAAGAGAGAGGGGCCCTGGAGGGCCAACATGAGAGTTCGGACCCGTTATGATCCTGGACCTGTTTGTCACAGCATCCCCGATTGAAAAAGGATCCTGGAAGACACTTGGATTTTCTACTTATTGTTTGCCCTTTGTGAAATCACATGGGGGCTTCACTTGCAGATATCCCAAGGTCACACGCTGAAAGCCCCTCGGCCATGGGAGAGACCGTCCTCCTGGGAGGAGCAGCTCTCTGCTTGTTTTAATCCAGGTCTCTCCTGGGTCGAGTGTGTAACGGCCGATACCTAAGCTGTAGTGTGAGGCGTCTAGCTTCTGAACAGTGGGGAGGTTTGACCCGTACAAATGATCAGCTTAACCCGCCAATGCCCGCTAGTCACAACAGGGGGCTTATTAACATGACGTCATCGTCAACAGACAAGTGGTCCAAAGAGGCATGAAAAAACGAACAAAAAATGTATATTTTCAGTAATGGCAATCTTAACTATTGATTTCACAAATGCAAATGCATTGGAAATGGATAAATAGTCAAATATAAGGGCCCTTTTTTAAATTTTGAAGTATTTACACTTGTATTTTATTATCTTTAAACAATCCATTTCTGCCAATGATACTCAGTAGATCTACTATACTTTGAAAAGACGATTGACATGGGGATCGTAATAGGATTTGAATCTACCAAAAAGAGTCATTATCTCTGCTGTGGCAATTCCTCAGATCCCTTCGTGAGAGGGGGACTAGTAGTGAGGGACTACCATTAGTGTTAGCCGCTGCTACGCTATTGTTAGCAGCTGTGGTGCTAGTGTTAACCGCTGCGGCACTAGCGTAAGCATCTTCGATGCTAGTGTAAGCAGCTGCGGGGCAAGTGTTAGCCTCTGCGGTGCTTTTGTTAGCAGCTGTGGAGCGAACAAGACGAACGAGAGAGAACTAAAACGTGGAATCCGGTCGGTTCGTTCTTGTTAAAAAGAGTCGTTCATTCAAACTGATTCGGTTGCAAACGCCCCATCACTACTAGGCTCACATCCGTCGACATGTGGAGATGTGCTGGACCTGGTGAACCTCAGCGTGATGCCAGGGGCCTCTGGAAGGTTGGAACGCCGTCATAAGCCTGCCGTTGAGAGTCGGCCCCCTCTTTGATTGTCATCAATTATTCAGATTCGGGGCCGGTCGCACGGTTCAGTGCACCTTGAAATGGCCACTTTCTCTGATTTGCATTAGTATGGTGTTTTTTTAAATTAAGTAAATCAATTATTTTCTAATGTACGTTGAATATATATGGGGCCCAACAAAGCTACCTTCGCTGCTTGAAATGTTTTTTAGAACCGACTTTATCAACTCCAGTACACTCGTAACAGGATAAAAGTCACCAATTTTTCCAAGTATAGATTAGCATGAATTAGCCATGATGCAAGTATTACATCTGACCCTTTGATTCTTATTTTTTCCTTTCTTTTCATCCTCACAGTTCCTGAACTAACGTTACCCATGTCTCGGCATCTTCCCAGTTTGCATCACATTTTCAAAAAATAAAATCAAAAAAAGGAGGAGCTTTTTTAAATCTAGCCTGGGGACTAGAGATCCATGTCAGTCAGTCCAAGAAGCTGGCTGGGTCCACTTTGAAGCTGCAAGATCCATCTGAGGGAACATGTACAACAAAACAGAGCATGTGCTGCAGCGTTAACTCACATCGCAGCATTAAGGGAACTGTCCCCCTGGACTCTGGAACACTGAAGAAAGGAAACATGGCGGGCCTGGGTAATCCTCCAGTGAGGCTGAAGGCTAATATGGTCAGCATACTTCAAAATAAGTAGAATTTATTTCGGCAACAAACAAACTTGCTTTGTGAGGGACTCCGTGGAGATGAGGAAATCAGATCAATACGCACACCTTGCTTTTCTCATCTATCGCTTCAGACAACGTTCACGTTGCCGTCATCTGGGGAGACTTCGGCGGGGTACAGAAGCTGGCAGAAGTTACAAGGTGCATAAGTGCTGAGAAATAAGTTTGGGGAGGTGTGTTTACATTTGTTATTGCGTTCCGCAGTCACGTCTTCTTGTTCTTGCGTCCTCCAAACTCCCTTCACTGCATGAAGTACGCTGGAACCCGCCCCCGATTCGTGTTTGGGGTTCATTGAGCGTCAGGTTGTGGGCCTGGTGGTAAAACCAAGCTCATCAGCCTGCTCTTTAGCAAGGCTGTTTAAAGCACGGTGTCGCTGCTGACAGCCAGACAGATAGAGCAGGCCTCTACGCTAACATGTAGACCAGCAGGCCACTACGCTAACATGTAGACCAGCAGGCCTCCACGCTAACATGTAGACCAGCAGGCCTCTACGCTAACATGTAGACCAGCAGGCCTCCACGCTAACATGTAGACCAGCAGGCCTCCACGTTAACATGTAGACCAGCAGGCCTCCACGCTAACATGTAGACCAGTAGGCCTCCACGCTAACATGTAGACCAGCAGGCCTCCACGCTAACATGTAGACCAGCAGGCCTCCACGCTAACATGTAGACCAGCAGGCCTCCACGCTAACAGGTCTCCACGCTAACAGGTCTCCACGCTAACAGGTCTCCACGCTAACAGGTCCAGGTGTGGCTGTGCGGCTCGGTGCCAGCTCTAGTCGTGTTGTTATGCAGGTCCATCCCTCCACCCGTCTCTCTGCAGGGCTTTTCCTCTCTCCCTTTATGGAATGATGTCTGGGTATCTGTGTTTAGTTTTCCTAACTAGTGTCTCGTTGCCATCACAGTCACAGTCGGTCAGAGCAGGAGAGCTTTTAAGCTATGTGCTGTCTGCATGCACGGATGGGTTGCGTGCGCATGTGTGTGTGTGTGTGTGTGTGTGTGTGTGTGTGGGTGTGTGTGTGTGTGTGCGTGTGTGTGCGTGTGTGTGCGTACGTACGTGTGTGTGGCCGGTGAACTTGAGTGGGAAGAAACAGCTTTGAAAAAGGCAGCCAGGAGCGAGAGCGTGGCACTCATCCAAACTTTTACCGCCCAGCTGTTCTTCTTCCAGACAATTGTTTCAGGTGAACTGTTGACTCCTCCCGTCTCACGAGTGCCTTTGTCTGACCCGTTCGTCACCGTACCAAGATGTTGTACCTCATACCGCCATTACCTCAACAACATGACCAGGGTGAACCCCCCCCCGGTTGGTGGGGTAACCGGCACACTCGCAATAATCCATCACTCCACGGCAACGTTAAAAAACGCTCCATCCTTCCCCTCTGTCTCCTCCTCCTCCTCCTCCTCCTCGGCGTTCCAGCCGACGGAGGAAGAAACACGCTATACGTTTGAGATCTGCAGAGGTTGGTCAGGCTGCGTTTGAGACCTGCAGAGGTGCGTCACGTTGCATTTTGAGACCTGCTGAGGTTACTCGGGTCGTGTTTGCATTGTCCTGCTGCAGCTGGTTCACCTCAGGAAGGGGGACACACGCGAGGAGGGAGAGTGGTGGTGTTCCTCATACGAACTGTTCCTCTACTTTGAGCATTCAGGCATGCTCCAACACTGAAACCCTCTCTCTCTGTCCGGCGTCCGCAGCTTCCAGAGGGAGGCTTCGTATTCATAAGTAATGGTGCTAGCAGCGCACCAGCCCCGGCTATTCTTAGCCATGGGAAATCTGAAACACAAGATGGTTAGATGGTTTTGGGCACATATAGAAACGCACATATTTGTAAGTGGGTAAACATTGGCAAACAAGAGGTTGATGTATATATATATATTCCTTTAGGCAACAACGAAATCCAATAATGCATTCTGACAAGCCTTATAGCATTCAATATTCATAAAATAAACATACATACATACACATATAAATATATATATATAAACTCCCTCACATTGCAAGGACTCCAGAGAGCTTTTGTACTTAAGAATCCAAAATCAATGTAAATATACCCTAACCATAGCTAATGAAACATTTTGCTTTGCCACGTCGAGCAGGAGAAAAGTTCTCCCCAAAATGACATGACAATCATTTCACGATTAAATGAAACCACCATCATAAAACCATGACGTAAAACCTACATTTGTACTAACATTTCAATGCTTTATGCTTCCAAAATTGCGGTGGCCGTCACAATGTGATGTTGCGATGTACCTAGAGTACCTATAGTATAGATCAGGACTGCTCAAAGTCTGGACCTTATTTTGCATCTGGACAGAATGGCAAGTCCATCTGGACCCAGCTCATGCCTGGTGTTAGAATAACACGCTATGATGTGTAAGTATGAAGCTAACTGCTGGAGAGAGTGTTGTGTGTTGTAAACACCAATTTCAGGCATTAACATTACACCAGAGTATGTTATCAGCTCCTAAATCGCAGATACAGATTGTGTCTTTTTTTTCCGCATACTATATCTACAACTAGAGTAATAGTAGTAATAGAGTAGTAGTCGTAATATTATGTCTGATTCAAAAATAAATATAAACCAACTGCCAGAGACCAGCAGACCAGCCTGGTCTGCCTGGCTTTCCTGCTGCCCTAATCACAAAAGACGTGACGTTGATGGATTACATGGATGACAGTAGGCCGAGAGGGGCAGCTCTGAGCACGCCGGTGCCGGTGAGGTGAAGATGTCTTTGTCGGAATTTACAAAGAAAAGAAAAGTGGACAAAGAAGGCATTCACTGAGGGAAAGCTCACACTGCAGCAGCTTGACCAAGAAACGTTGGGATCAGTGTATCGGCCAGGCAATCACACCTTTTGTAACTGGTTTCAAGCAACTGATTGCAGGCAAACAATGCCTTTCTTGCTTCAGGGCTGAAATGCATTGGGGCTAAGTTGACAGTATATACAGCATATACAGTCATTTTTTTGACTCTATATACAAATTAGTGCATTCTAAAGTTGTATGTATGTAGCTTGAAAGTTAGGGTAGTAAGTAGTTTAATACTTACATGTTACCATACTGCATAGCACCAAGCATACTAGGTCTACGGTAGTATATAGTTGTATC
>JAOPJL010000001.1:14178350-14189894 GCA_027123545.1 Trisopterus esmarkii
CCCCCCCCCCGCCCCCCCCCGCGGCCCGGGCGCCCCCCCCCCCCCCCGCCCGCCCGGCCCCCCCCCCCCCCCCCCGCCCGGGGGGGGGGGGGGGGGGGTGTAGTCTGGGCAGCCCACTCTCAGCAGCAGCACTCCAAATTAGTCACAAGCAGACGCATTGGTTCTGCAGGACTAGCGATAGTCTCGGTGGAAGAGTGAGGCATGAAGAGAGAAGGAGAGAGAGAGAGGGAGAGAGAGGGAGAGAGAGGAGGAAGGGAGGCAGCCTGGGAGCCGCCTGTACCGACGGAAGCGACGCCCGCATCGCCAGACGGCGAGGGTTAACTACCTGACTGTTGTGCTGCCGGTAAAGCGAGAGATCTTCCTTTTCTTTGCTGCTCATTAGAGGAAGAGGTATATGTCAAGAGGAGGCACTCCTCCCCGCCTCTCCTCTTCCTAGCCACAGCTCGCTCTGTGAGCGGACGGCTCTGTGGGCTTCAGCCCCGTCAGTATGGAGAACTGTATGAACGGAAGAGCCTTAATGATGAATGATAATGCTTGCACGGGTTGATTGGAGGTCAGGGTTAGATACCATGAAAGGGAATAATGGAAGAGAATACTAATATCACCTGTGCATTCTACTACGGTTCTTGGAAATCTACATTAGGAATCCCAGTTCAACTTTAGACCATGAAGACAGTCAATCAATAAATCAGAGGTAATCCTGGGTTAGACAATAATCCTGACAAAGGGGGGCTGACTACTTAAACGACACAATAGACAGTTCCTAATGATATTCATGAAGGCAGGCAGATTTCCCAGAAGGCCGTGCTCCAGGAGCCGTTCTCCACGTCCACCTCCAGACGGGAGGGGGGGGGGGGGTGGCTCAGGGGGCACTCTTGGGGCTCGCCTCGCGTCGAGTCACCTTCACGCCGGAGGCCTGCCGCCGATCGGAGGACAGGGTCGGGGCAGGGGGAATAGATGGCGCCCAAATGGGCCGTATTTCTGCTGTGGTCATTTACACTGACCTCGACCCCGACCCTCCACCCACCACTATACCCACCCATCCATGCACGAAAGAACCCACTTATTGTGCTGTCTGTGCGCAGCAGAACCAAACGCAACATTAGGGCCGATCGAAAAACACAAACCCGGGAGGAAGAATAAAAACAAGCTTTGTCAGGAAGGCGGCAGGAAGGCTGTTGTTTCCCCGTGTTTCCGTTGCGGTGTTTTCCCCTGTCACTCAACATGACGTCCTCCTATCGATCGAACATAATCCGTCCGGCCTCTCACGACAAGGCCCTCCCCAGCGTGCTCCCGGGTCCGGGCCAGCAGGTATTTTAGCCGGGGGATTAGTTCCAGTCCGGGGAGCACAGCCCCGCCACGGGGCCACCAGTCCATCGGGGCGGCGATCCGGAGAGAGAGTTTCTCAGCCTGACCCGTCGCTCCCCCCTGCCCAGCTCCGCCGGTCGAGCCCGGTGTCAGCGGCTTCTAATCGCCATTAGGCATTGTGAGAAATGATCTCCGCCTGTACCTCCTGTTCTGGCTTTCATTGTTTCATTTATATTCATCTATTTACCCTTCACTCATTAAACATGTGTTTTGCGATGGCTAGACCTGGGCAACAGGGCAGCTCAGCACGGAGTGAAACCCAACGCAAAACAAAGATGGGAACATCAAACATTTGGTGATAGAAGTGCAAATAGAAAGAATGAAGGGCACAGGCAGCAGCCAATTGTGTCCTGCTGCAAATCTTTAATGGCATGTGGCAAACCATCCTATTGGATGGTTTGCCACATGCATACAACAGTGGTGTTGCATAACAGCAATGCCATATGAACCGTGCAGTGGGTTCTAGAGAGGTCAATACCTCAGGGGTTGTAGTTCTGCTCCCGGGCCGACTGGGCCGTACTTACCGCAGGTCGCTTTGGACAAAGCACCTGCTGAATAAATGTAACGTAATATAATGAACCATGGGTGTGTGGGTCTTATGGATTATCCAGTGTTTCCCCCCAAGCAGAACCTATAGGAGTTTTTTCTCAGCCGGAATTAGGATGGAAAAGTCAAAATAAGACATGAGTCGATAAAATGTTCACATCACAAGGTTGTTTTCTGTATGGTTGGTGGGGCGGGGGGGGTCTGGGGGTCTGTGGAGAGGCTGGATATGGGGAGTGAATGTCCTTCCTGCTAATAGCCGTCTTCAATCCTCCAGACAGCATTAAACAGAAGAGGAATTTGGGGCTGCCCGTTTGACGGCGCCGCCTGGACGGCAGCCAGGCTCCGAGCACCGTCGGAGGAGAAGGCAACGCGCAGGCCCCCATGAATCACCGGTGAATCAAACCGAAGGGACCCTCATTACAAATTAGAATGGGGGTACCATTAGAAAAGATAGCTCATCCTCGTTAATCAAGGCTAATGTGGATGGATGGGAGACTGGGTTACGGATGTATTGCGCGTTGTATTTCCCTGAACATCTCAGGATTCTTCCCCCTTCAAATATCATGAATTGTGAATGAGACAAGCAATTCAGTTGAATTGCTTCATATGTCATCATATCATAAATACAGGCATCTATGCTGAATATGCAACGTATTAAAAAGCTTTTATACGTTGTCTATAAAATATACATTAATTTATATTAATATATAGATATATATATAGAGAGAGAGTGGAGAGTGGACGTCCAACAAGGTGATGCCATGTGTCTGCTATCACCAGAGATGTTAACCCAGTGGGCAATACAAACCCCAAGCCAATCCCAACTTCTTACAGACATGTTCAGATCAGGGTGATGCGTCTTCTCCATTCATAAACCAGCCAACGTTTCTTTGAAGACTTTCATAGGAATAAGCTTGTACATGAATCATGTTTTTTCATGCGGCTGTGGTAAGAAGAACGCAGCGTGGAGGCGTTTTCTACTGCTTAACTTAAGGAGTCAAAGGTTGACCTACAGAACTTGCTGCACCATATTGCTATTGATTTTCTTGAAGAGTTTGATGCCGAAACTAAACTTAAAATGAATTGACCATCTTAGGGCTCATTTCTTCAGACAATGCTCTCAATTATATAATGTGCAGAGTAAACTCAAGGTATCTAATCACAAATGCAGAGATGCTTTGGGCAATTATTTTTGAATTGGTATAATACCATCTCACAATGCCATGAGTGTTCTGCGATGGCAGCTGCTGTTAGTTAAAATGTCTGCAAAGTAAAAAAATTATTGTAGAAATAGTTCCATAGTGTGAAACCACATAGTCATTGTGAAACATTTCATGTACACTGTGTTTTTCCCTGAACCAACAGTCTTATATAAAGTAATCTTCCTCCCTTACTTGTTATGCATTCACACTATTTGATCTTGATCCTTTCCCTGCCTCTTTTTGGATGTGTGTCTACTTGGTTTTTCTTCTTTTGACCTGCAGCTATTCTTATGCATAATGTAAACGTCAGGCTTGATTCAATGATATTTTGCCTTGTACACAATCCCTTCTTTTGAGGAAAGAACTGGGACTTAAGCTTGTATTATATCATTCTCATCTCTTCTCTAGTCAACAATCATATTGGTTTGGTGTGCAGAGATGTTTGATTATGATGTTTCATCATTTTTCCTTAAACACTATGTTTAGCACAAGCAGCATGGTCGTTGTATTTATCTCTCTTTAAAAGAGCAAAGAAAACATGATTGAATATGATATAATGAAATGTATTGTATCTGTATCGTGGAAATGATCGAGAGAGCAGCGTGCTTGTTGAAAAGGAGACATAAAACAATATATTGCACTGCACCTCCTCCTCGATGGCTTTCTCCAGAGAACTGACGCTCCTGTTATCTCCTACAAAACCAATGACCCATGCAGTCACGGACATGCGTGTGGGCCACCGGCATCGACTCACAGAATACATTACCTGCCTGCATTGTTCTCGTGTTTAATCAATTACTAGACTAAACGGAGACAGACACTCTGACACGGATACCTTCCATGTCAAGAGACAGAAGCTCTTGACATGGATTAGTTCCATGTGCTGTGGCCATGACACCCTCATGAGTGACACGTGGGTAGCTCTGCCTATTTCCCACCAGGGAGAAATGTCCTGTAAGGGGAGTGTGGGGAGATGCCCGTTTGCAATGCTCAATAGCGAGCAGCATTTGTAATTGCAGCATGTTTGAATGGGAAAATTAGCATTGTTGGTTACAGCACAGGTCAATGAGGTCTTAGCATTGTTTTTAATGAGAAAATACTGTGATTTAGCCAATTGATTTTCAGTGAACATCTTTAATATATCGAGCTAAATCCAATTTAGCAGTTCACCGAATGGAATTTTCCCTGTGTTTATAAATGCTCAGATTTCATTGTCCTATTTTACAGTCATTATGAACAGGAAGATAAATCGGAAAGCAGTACCCCTTCTGTTGTAATATTGGCCAACCCCCAGTGTTTGTAATAAACTATGGAAGCGGTCCTGCCACTGAAAAGTTGAAATATTTCCCAGAAAATGTGAGGAACCCAGAATCCCTACAATATTTCTTCCTGAAACTTAATTACCAGGATTCTGGTTTTACATCTTGCACTTCAGGTATCTAATAGCCTTTCTCAGCTGGTGCTGTGAATACCCATAATCCCAAGCATGAGTTTTGGAGAGATTGTCAGAAATAGAAAATAAAAAAATAATACAATTTTGGAGGTTTATTAAAATATATGTGTGTTGTTTCAAATGTAGGTCCCAAACTTCGAAGGTATGTCAGGAGCAAATGGAAAGTAAAGTTAGCCTTCACGCAGAGAAGTAAGCTGTCTGCTGGCATCATTGTCAAGCGAACCAGAGGGGGAAACAACCGCTCGGTGGACTCGCCCAATCTGCCTGCACTGCTTAGCTAGCATTAGCTAGGTGTAGCGTGATTTGAGCGGGAAAGACTGCGGGCCCACTCAGCCCTCTCTGCCTCTTAACCACCACATGCTGGATAGCTGCTACCAGAGGTTTACACAGCCCCACTTTCAGTTTATGCAACTTCAGCTGAAAAATAGGGAGATTAAATATTAAATATTGAGCAGTTGGGGCCTCAGAAGAGTGCCGTTCTTCCCAGTGAGAAAGCTAACCATAGTGCCTCTATGTTGGCCTAGGTTAGGAAGAAATGTCCTGTTCACAGTGTTATATCAGTTTTCAAACTTCGAACTTAGGCAGGGTGAACACTTTGTTATATACATGTTTTATTATTCGATTTTTCCTAAATGAAACCTTGGTAGCCTACTGGATTGTATTGGACTGTATCTCCTATTGGTTTCACTTCCTTAAGTTGTATGCTATATGAATGCAACTTTATTAGGATGTTATTGAGGTCATTCAATTCCCATAGGGTCACAGACAAAAACTTGGATCAATAGCACATGTTGACGCTTTTAAAGCAGGCCATTGAGCTGCACAGAACATAATTGAATATGTTATTATAGAATTGGTAAAAATATGAATAGGTGTCAAATGCTCCAGTGCTTAAACAATTGTCCACGAGCAGTTCAAATGAGATAAGAATCTGTTATGTACTACTAGTTGTGATGCATAGGTCTTCCTATGACACAAGGGCATAAGCTTATTTCCCTGCATCCTCTATCTTACCTTCAAACTAGACCATATACAAAGATAATAAAGGAAGAATAACTGATTTGATCATACGGTCTAAAAATAAACTGATTTAAAAGGAAAGTTTCCCTCATCCTTGAAAGACACATATATCTACATCGATGGAAGGTCCTGTTCTAATGTCATTTCCTCATCTATTTTTATACCTTTTACAAAAATATAAGATGTATCTTGACAATGGGTCATGCATAATTCACACTCATGAGTACATAAACATATATGTGATGTTATGGAAAGTAAGTAATGCAGAAAATACGATGATTACCAAAGGAAATAAAACACTGAAACTTCATCAAAGCAGCAGCGTTTTGCGGTCCTGGGTGACACCCCAGGCAGCGGCACTTTATTTACTCACTAATTATCAATTTCCACAGCATTGCCTTTCATTTAGCAAGGTCAACAAAAGCAGGCTACAACTTCCAGGAGATTGAAGAACAAACAGTGGGGCCTGAAGCCAGAACACACTAGTATAAAATCTGGCTTTTACTTATATACTCCAGGAGTCAGAGAAAGACCATTTCTCCCCTTCCTGTCACTCCACAGAAAAACTGACACCATCAATTCTCCCTTTTATTATCTTCCTGCAATGGTTCTTGACAAATAATAAAAGTTGCATCTTAATTAGTTTTACAGAACGTCCGCGAAGGCTCAAAATTGTTTTTCGCTTGAGGGGAGCCGAGAATGAATGTTTTGTTGGAGAGAATAATGGCCGACGCCACAAACAAAACAAAGAGGCTGGTTTGAGGAACGGAGCGCCGTTAACGGCGTTTCGGAGGAGAAAGGCCGACACAAGACACGAGCAGGCCCCGCACGCCCCACACCACTTCGCAGAAGCAGGCCGTGGATCAAAGTTGTGCAGCTCTGCGAAGGTTGTGTATAATAACATGTTGCTCTGCCCACCTCCTCTCCAAGTACGGGTTGGATAATGGCAGGGAAGACATAAATGTGGGCAGTCTCTGAGCTTTGTTTCTGCTGCCGTTTATCAGCCAACTGCAGATCCCTTCCCTCGTAGGCGTCTGGGGGTAATGGATTAGAGTGCTGTTACAATTGATACCACGCCTGAGAAAGAGCCGCATATTTTAGAGTTGCTTTGTCTCTGTGTGAGTTCTGTTTACTCCACCGCTGGGTGGGGAATGGTGCTGATATGGCCCTTGGCACAGCAGCCAGTTTAGAGCAATAACATTGGCATCTCTAGGCGTAATGGGATGGAATAGCAACAGGCTACCCTAGTGAGCGAAGATTTTTTAAGCATTAGTCGTAGTGTGTGTTGTTGGTAAGTGGCCTTTGTGACATGGTGTTTCGGTGGAATTATTTTTCATACCGAGATGCAGTGTTTAGTATCTTTCGAGAATTCTTGGAATAATTATACAATATCCGGAGTTGTTGGAATGGGACCAGGCACGCTGAGCGAGGAACGATTAATAGCATTAGTGGAAGTGTGTGTTGCTGTTCGGTGGCGTTATCCCGCGCTGTGCAGGTAGAATTGTTTAGCATAATCCAAGATGCGGCTGGATTTTATATTTTCTCAGCATATTTGGTATAATTACATGCTACAATATTCATTTATTTTTTTTCAATTGACTGCGTCAGAACCATTCAGTGATTATAGTTACTATGCTTAAGATCAATGGAATGCACATTTTAGAATTCAAAGCGGCCCTTTGATGGCGATATATATCTTAAATGCACTAAAGGCTTATAAATGACTAGTGACTGAACGCTATTATAGTGTTTTTGGAACGTTTTGCCTCCATAAGGTATGCATGTATTACTCTATATTCGGCATGAATTCCAGTACATGTCTGCATGTATCTATGTGACGCCATCAAAGGGTCACTCTGAAAAACTTTTTTTTATAATGACGCTTATAAAGTGTTACACGCTATTATACTTATTATTATTATTATTATTATCGTAGTAAAAAATAAGTACATAAAGCACTGATCACATTACATTACATCAGTCATTTAATTAGAGGTTAATGAGGAGACTAGTATTTGATTAGGTTTAGTATGCGATTATGATTTCAGATCTCTGTGTTCAACCTCCGTCGACAGGAGAGGGGACCTCCATTGATGGCATTGAAGGCATGTTATCCACAGAGAAAATGCATTTAAAGCTTGTTAGACTTTTTACGTGGATCCCAAGGGCCTGGACGTAAAAATGGTGTGCGTTTTTCATCAAAACACATTTCGAACCAAGTTTATTCAATTGATTTATTGAGATTTGTTTCTTGGTATTTTGTCAAATAAACCACCTGAATGAGTGAAGCGTGGTACTGAATGCCAGCACTCACTTCCTATTTGCTCTCCCTTCAAGCTACTTTAAAGGCAAACAGAAACTGGCCAGCACAATATCTGTTCAAGACCACGCAAAGCTTATGACGGAGACAGGAAGCCCCTTCTAACTAAGGGCTATGTTGTGACAAATACGAAAGCACAGCAGCACCAGCTTGATGGATGCTTACACAAGTTGCTTCTGTTTTACCAGTAGTGTGTGCATGGCAATCCTGTCCCACTTGCAATGAAGAGCGAGAGACGGATGAACCACACCGTGGTTGTGGGGAATAGATGCTGTTGGTTGTTGCTTCCTATACGCGTCTCTGGACATATAGGAAGAGGCATCGAGGGATGGGATTATGTTTCAGTGTGTCTTGAGGTTTTCAGCACGGATACAGCTTGTTACTGGTCGCCGGATACCTTTGCTGTGCTGTGCTGTACCAGGCAATGTTCTGAGGAGCACACTCCCCATGGTAAACTCAAGAGAGCTTTCATACCCCAGAGAAGTGTCTCTAGCAAGTTGCAGCCAGACAGCTCCAGCTTCACTACATTGCATCATCACGCTCTTGGCAGGGATGGACTTCAACATTCACTCAATATCGGGCTGTCACGGTTTATATCCCAGCATAAAATAATAGGATTATATGATAACATCAATGTGGATTTTTTGGCTGTGTAAATGTTATTTTAAATTTGGTTTAACTATTGATTTTAATCTTAACAAAGTAATTAGTTAATCAATATAACGTTTTGTGTTTGGGACTTCATGTTCACAAGTGTCTCTATTCACTAGTCCGTAAGAGGTAATTGTATTAACGGGAAGTGAGGATGAGAATTCAGTACCGTCTAACACAGTGTAACTGACAGCCCTAGAAGAACAGACGCACGAAAAGTCAAAGTCAACACTTGCTCACACCTATGAAAGGATTCACATTTGCCCTTTGACATTTTACCACTACTCCCTTAAATAAACTGCTGTGAGCAATAAGCTCCCACCAGCCTTTCTTGGAGCCGTCCTACTGGAAGTCTTGACAGCATGCTTATCTTAGCGGAGCGCAAAATACCCAACGTGGCGGGGGCCGGGGCCCTCCGTGGGTGTGGGGTGTCCGGCCAAGCGTCAGAGCGCCGCTCAAACGGTTTGTCTTGTGTCCGTGGCGCGTTAACCTTTGCGGCTGGAGGTGTCTTGTAAGGTCAGTAAGATAAGGCGAGTATGGCCAGAGACCTTTTGCGGGGCCTCATCTCAGATTTATTTCCACCAGAATGTGTGCGACAGGCCCACCACTTACCCTCGCCCACCGTTTGGTTCTAGCCATGCCGGGGTCATCATCTGGCTCATTCGTCGTTTCCCTCGAAGGGAGGGTGGTGGGGGGGGCGCACTGGAGGCGCCAGCGTTGGAGACGATGCGTGGGGCCCCGCGGGAGACCTGGACTCACACAAGCACTTGATAGACCGCTGCATGAAGAAGACACTACAATCTTAGAAAAAAAGCTCAACGATATTCTGAAGGGTAGTTCTTCAACTACAGTCAGAATATGAAAGAAGAAAAAGAAAATATAGTCACGCCGAGAGCGTCACCGTTGGCGTTATTCATCTCCCCTGATGATCCCCCCCCCCCCCCCCCCGTTCTGATGGCCGACGAGCCCACAGGACAGGTAGCCGGCAGACGGCGAGGGGAAGAACATCACTCCGCCGGTGAGGCCGCTCATGACGTCGTCATGGGAACGTGTTTGATGATGCTGGGAATTGCTGTTGCTCAATCAAAAGGCAATCACGTCCCGTAGCTTCAGGGATCTCCAATACATTATCTTGTGCGGTGTTAATACCTCAGAACAAGGTGGCCTGATCGTCGTTTAAGCACATCCCAGCATTCTACTGCGGGCTACTGTTGAGAACGTGAGAAAAACATTATGGTGTTCGTTCAGTTTCTTCATGTACAAGAATGTGGAACAATCAACTGACGCCACTAAAACATTGGTTCTCCTCATTGTTTTTTTTCAAGAATGTTGGCATATGCCAATTATTTCCATAATTCTGTGCATAGTTTACTATACACAAAGCATCTCTTCATCCTGGCAGCAGAATGTGACGCTATATGCACGGTTGCTATTCGTTTATAGAGCACAGATGGCTCATCAGTTCAATGCCTTCGATGGATAGATATGCCACACCTGCCGTGCCTAAAGACCCAATCTGATGCAATCCACTCCCGCTGAATTTCAGCAGCTATATCTCACAGCTGACAGTGAGAATTTGATAAACATCCATCATCAATACAGCGTTGTTTCCAAAACTGTGTTTGGAACGATTTAATTTCAGACGGTAAACGCAGCTTATGTAATGTGGCCGCAAGATGACAGAGCGCATTGAGATGATGATGAGTGAGATAATGATTACTTTTTAGTCCAAAGAACAGCTGTTTGTTATATATGTACAAGTCTCAACGCACTCAGTCCTAAATGTTGCAATTGTCTGTGGATAAGTGATGAGAATCTAACCACAAAGCTTGTGGAAGGTTCAATTATGAGAACACAATAATGGCTTGTTCCTACACACATAATTAGCTCATTTCCACAAGCTAATGTTTCTGTAATCTTTATTGATTGAATTTAGAATTGTATTTAATTCATTTATTTTTGCAAATGGCAGCACTTTGAGGAATGATTCTAAACAAGACTCACAGCCACACGAACCTGAGACAGGATTCATATTTCCTTAAGTAAAAAATAAAATAGAAAATTCCAACAGAGCTATGGTTTGTGTTACCCAATCCCTAGTGTGCCATTTACCAGATAAAGGGAGGCAAATCTATTTAGCTAAATCTATTAATCAAATGAAAAAACAGAATTGTTTGACTGTACCATGTACAGAAAAGGAAGGGGATGTAATTACATCAGAGTTCACTCAGGCACTAATGGAATTGAAAATAGAATTACCCTAGGTTAAATATTCCATCTCCCATACACCATTCCATATTCCATCATCATTCTTCCTATTTATCTGATTATGATGCTAGGGCAAAGGAAATCAGTTGACCCAGAGCTTCACACATATTAACTTTACTCAAATTTGTATACTTTCTTCAAGCCGTATAGAGATTCAGAAAAGAGCTATGCTTAAATGGGTAATTTATACTATTTATAGGCTATATTTTTACTGCAAACTATTTTAAAAGCCCTTTACCTATATCATATAGCGCCAAATCATCAGGACCATCCAATAAGTATACCTAAGAAGAATGTGTAAGTGATATACAGAGTAAGTAATTCTGAGCCAAGGCCATTACCAAAAATCCAGATAACACCGGCTGGCAGAATAGTTTGACTCAGCCGCCGGAGGGATGTCAATATGGGCCAGGGCTCCATGGGTCCAAACCCTCCAGACTAGACTCCAGTGGTCAAGTGCTACCTCCATCATTTAGCATTTTTCACACTCACATTAGCCTGTCCAGGGCTAGTGATATGTGGAGCGGGGGGAGGAAGTCCTCAGGTTTGGACGTTGTGCTTGGATTCCCCAGACGATTTTCTCCTAGCCCTGGGTAGTAGATGAATTATGGTTCCTGCGTATTCCCTGCCCCCCCAGGGGACGGGGTGTCCAGAGCCGGCTGCGCTCTGAAACATGCAAGCCGGGTCCTATTCAAGACAGGGAGAGCTGAGATCTA
>JAOPJL010000001.1:14262885-14274024 GCA_027123545.1 Trisopterus esmarkii
GAGAGAGAGAGAGAGAGAGAGAGAGAGAGAGAGAGAGAGAGAGAGAGAGAGAGAGAGAGAGAGAGAGAGAGAGGACCCTGCGGGTTAGCGTCAAGACGGGCACGACAGGCCAATGGGCTCACTGAAGGAGTGTGAAACAATGTGCCAACGCGAACAGACAGCGGCTCAGGCCCTCCGCAGAGGCTGAGCAGAGCAGCGGCCTGTCAGCATCCATTTTGCTGCCATCATTAGGAGCGTAACCGCATTGGCCTGAAGCTCCCCTCGCAGTCTCATTTGATTTCTGATGCGGGCGGTGCATACATCAGCGTTTGTTTTGCCGAGCTGTCGGTGAACGCTGAGGCTGTGTGTCCAGTAGGATAAGTAAACAGGTAAAGTGGGACATCGACATTGTATCATGAAGCTTGTAACTAATAGCACGGCGATAGTTTAAGCTTATTATAAATAAATAAATGAATGAGGGGAAATGCTTTTACCCAAATGGACAGCGGTCGTTTGGGTCGTTTTCCTTGAAGTGCACTTTGTGTTGCTGCTTTGCACAAAAATAACGCTTTACAAATAAAGTTTGGTTTGGTATGTGGTGGTCAAGGGGCGGGGCGGGTTGGGCCATGCTGCTTATCGATGCTTAGAGGAATACCTTTAGCTTCTGTACATTTCCCTTTGTCCTCAGGTATTGCTGGCACACCGGTGGTGTTCAACGTGAACGGAGATGCTCCGGGTCGCTATGAGATCTACCAGTACCAGATTACCAACAGCACCATGGAGTACAAGATCATCGGTGACTGGACAGATCACCTCCACTTAGACGTAGGGTTATCCTTCAATGTTTAATACCATGGTTTTCCTTCTGAACAATGTAACAGATAGATTATTACACATGGATGTCTGCTAGTCTGAAATCCTCCATTGAGACAAAAGGCTCTTGCTGCTGTTTTTCAACAGTATTCAAGAAAACCATTGCGTTGCTGCAGTACATGTTTCAATGGAACATAGGCCGACAGAGATTTAAATATCTGGAGTGTTCAATATAGTTATTCTGCCTCATTTAGCAGGCTCTCGGCTACAGTTCGTAAACATCTTGGTAAATGTATAGGAAAAAATGCAAATTGCAAGTGTTTTCCCATCGGCAGTGCTCTGAGGAAAAGCATAAATGACACCATATGGACATAACATCTCAAAACCAAAACAATCACATGAACGCCCATATGTTATTGTGTAAGATTTAATTTCCCCATTGCTATTTCAGTTTATTAAGCCTCACAAGCATGGCAAGCCTGGCAATAACACAACACTGTCACAACAAGCACAGGCCTGTTGAACAAGCATTATCCCATCCTGAGATATCAGTACGCCACAAACGCGTTCAATTTCCTGCCTCCAATTAAGGGGCGACGCGCCTTTTGATTAGCTAATTAAAAAAGGGTGATGTTTCTGCCAAGATAAAGCACTGTAGACACAAGGCTTTATAAAACAATTATGTCTTTGTTGAAAAGGATCAGGCTTGTGTCAAGTGGTGAACACCACTGTGACTGCATTCTCGTCGCCCTCCTTCACAGTTTAAAATACCCAAGGAAATGACAACAAACTGAAATTGAACGGTGTGTCCATGGAGATATGTACTTGTTTGGGCTCACGTGAATGGTTTTCAGATATCGACTGGTCGATACAGCTATTATAAAGCCAGGTAACGAGCAAGGGTTACGTGCATCCTTCCAAAAGTGGATAGGGTCTGCGTTGGCAAAAATGCGACAAGCGTCTGCAATGACAGAATTTGACAAAGCAGTCGTTCTGTCGGGCGGGTTTGAAACGGCGCGAGCGTGACCGACTCCCAACATCCTCCCCTCAGACCAATGAGATGCAGTGGCCCGGCGCCTCCCAGGACGTCCCCTCCTCCATCTGCAGCCAGCCCTGCCAGGCGGGTCAGCGCAAGAAGACGGTGAAGGGCATCCCGTGCTGCTGGCACTGCGAGAACTGCGACGGCTACCAGTACCAGGCCGACACCTACAGCTGCAAGATGTGCCGCTTCGACCTGAGGCCCAACCCCAACCACACGGGCTGCGACCCCATCCCCATCGTCAAGCTGGAGTGGAGCTCGCCCTGGGCCGTCTTCCCCGTGCTCATCGCCGTGCTGGGCATCATGGCCACCATGTTCGTGGTGCTCACCTTCGTCCGCTACAACGACACGCCCATCGTCAAGGCCTCCGGGCGGGAACTCAGCTACGTGCTGCTGACGGGCATCTTCCTGTGCTACGCCACCACCTTCCTGATGATCTCCACGCCCGACGTGGGCATATGCTCGCTGCGAAGGATATTCTTGGGCCTGGGCATGAGCATCAGCTACGCGGCGCTGCTCACCAAGACCAACCGGATCTACCGCATCTTCGAGCAGGGCAAGATGTCGGTGAGCGCCCCGCGCTTCATCTCGCCCGCCTCCCAGCTGGTCATCACCTTCACCCTGATCTCGGTGCAGCTGCTGGGCGTGTGCGTCTGGTTCGGCGTGGACCCCTCCCAGGCCGTCATCGACTACGAGGACCAGCGCACCTCTAACCCGCTGATGGCCCGGGGGGTGTTGAAGTGCGACATCTCGGACCTGTCCCTCATCTGCCTGCTGGGCTACAGCATGCTGCTCATGGTCACCTGCACCGTCTATGCCATCAAGACCCGGGGCGTGCCCGAGACGTTCAACGAGGCCAAGCCCATCGGCTTCACCATGTACACCACCTGCATCGTGTGGCTGGCCTTCATCCCCATCTTCTTCGGGACGTCTCAGTCGGCAGAAAAGGTAAGCGACAGGTCGAATCATGACGTGGCGATGGCATGTTCTTATTTGCACATAGCAAACGCGCTTCTCCAATCGTATGCATGAGCGCTATGGCAGTGTAATGACATCTAAACAAAGAGAGGTGTTACACTCCTACAAGTTCATTTTTGTCCGCTTGGAAAAAAAATTCGAGTTTGTTTGAAAAATCATGTTTTTTGCATTTTTTGTGTTGCGTCACCGCAAATCATGAGATTAATAACTGAGGGAATTGCAATGATTTAAAGCAGTCGCGTGTGCCTAAGTCGTGTGCCCTAAAGTTTGCTAACTTGTGTGTGAACTTGTGTGATTGTGTGCGTGCGTGTGTGTATGTGTGTGCGTGCGTCTGTGTAAGCCTTATGTGGGGAATCACCAAAAAAAGTAAATCCCCCAAATCCCTGCACATGGAAATAAATGATGCTTGCTTGTGGAGGAAGACAATTAGAGGGAAATGGCAGAATTAAGATCAGCAATCGAGCCTATGGAAGGTTAAGCACACACACACCACACATAAAACCTCCCCAAAGTGTGTCTACCAATCGAATAGCTATTGAGCCATTCTTGCGTTGGAGAACCCCAAAACATTTGGGGTAAAACCCAAATGTCACGCAGGTCTGCTTCTTTGCTCCTATAATACTTTTGTCAGGCCATGTTTTTGGACAGCTTTCAATAGAAGGCTTCCATAAGAGGAAGGGTGTGCTGTTGCAATTTAGTGAGCTAACCGGCCAACACAGAGGTGTAGCTCAGGCTCTAAAAAGCAGCTGTTAGAATGTTTCCAACCTGGACACCACGCGGCGGCCCTGAAAGGCTGCCAAACGGGTTTCCTCCACAGTGCGGCTTCACTTTGAGACCTTGTGTTGACCGTAGAGTCTCCATATTCCATGTCTCATATTTCACTTTGTATCATCTAGAAGCAATTCGATGAGCAAAGAAAGTACTTAATTTGATCACAGACAGGAAGTGCATTTGAACATACAGGAGAGTAGTAGAATATAACAGGATACAAATTTGGAAAATGTACCGTGGGTCAGCGGAGGTGTGAATAAAGGCGATGGGGGTGGTGGGGGGTAGTGGAATCAAACCTGCTGAACCACAGGTTGAGCAACAGGGTGGTCCTGATTGTGTGTTTGTCCAGTCACCCTCCCCTATCCTGCTCCCCACCTTGCTTGGTGTGCTTCTGCTGGAGCCTGCCCTCTATCCTCTCCCGGTAGCTGGCCTCTGCGGCCCTCGGCTCTCTCCAGCTCCGTCTGGGCTGACTTGACCTCCTCTACATCTCCCGCCATGCACGAAAGCCCTCTTCTTCCGGTTATGGAGGGCTTTAACATCCTGGCTAATCCCAGGGCTTGTTGTTGGCAGAAGCGGTGGACCCGCTCGTAAGGAACCATGCCACTTTTCACCTTAAAAGACTCTCTTTCACCGAAAGAGAGTAGCAAGGTTTTAAAACGAAACAACCCGAAAAAGTCCCCTGCCTCTCTGCTCCCTCCCTGCCTACCTTTTCCGCCATTAAGAAGAGATTTATTTTACACACCTGTGATCGAAAGGCAATATTATCCAGACCAATCAGATGCCCTTATTTGTCTGAAATTAGCAGTCTAAAATAAGTTTTTCATCGAAACTGCCTCATACAGAGGCAGGCCAGTAAACTCAGAGCGGATAATCTCACAGAGCATTTCACTCACTAATGGCTGACAGATAGCTGGGCCATTTCTAACAAATTGCACTCAAATGATAGCTCTTAAATCTCACCTACAGCCCCTTTAACAATGAAAACCATATATCAGACAAATATTTCCATTTGACGATGGGAATGTAAACTGTTCCGGAACGCTGCAGATATATCTGGAAATATGTTTAATGATTATCCTGTGCACTCGACTCACTGCAACGCAATAAGAACAATGTTGTGATGTGGGTGGTAACGTTGAGATAGAAGAAAGAGGTGGAGGAACAGGAATGTCCTACATCTGATTAGTGAGAGCTGAATACACATCGCAGGTTGATGAAGGTTATTTTAGCATGGTGTTTGCTTGTTGAGGGTCACTCGTCTACTACATCAACAATGTGTGATCGTAAATCTCTGCAGAGGGTAAGCAAACATCTAAGGCAAACTGTAATGGCAAGTCAGTAAGGAAGCATAAATCCCTTCTGGTGATAGTCATGATACCTTGACATTGATTTGAACTGCGTTTCTAAATGTTCCATCAGGATCCCATGAATGATGCATGACTGTTACTGATAAACACATTGACATAAATGACATATTGTTTAACAATGGAAATACAGGTAGGCCTATAGCTTATATAGCAAATATAGCTAAATAAGGACATGACTATGCAGCTGATTTCGGCGATCATTTGAGACATTCCTGAGAGCTTTATGATGAGTTAATACAAGTTACAATACTTAACAATTAAACTAGCTCGTAGCTTAAAATGACCTGAACATATCTTTAGTCCCTGCTGATCTTTATTGATTTCAATAATTGTATCAATGAAATCCCGTCCTATAACTGATACAGCCTACAAATAAAAGATGCTGTCCAGCCCATACCTCTTTTTGGTTACTAGAATGTTCTGCAGGGGGGGTATGTCTCATCTTAACATCAACACTCCCAAAACCCCTCTCATTCACAAAACCAAACAGTCACTTTGCCTAACGCAGTCGTGGAGCCAGTTAGCGTTGACAGAAGTTACTTAGTTTTTTTGAATTCTGAAAGTCCCCTGCCTACTAACTAGAAGGGGCTCAATCTCACACTCTGCAGCAAATACATGGGGGAAATCATTCAGCGTCTTTTGTTTTGTTCGCGTCTGAACCACCCACACCAATTTCACGTGCAAAACGCAGAACGGCAGGGGTTTGGTGCAGTCATGCAGCAGTGGTGCCGCCGCCCCATCGCTTCAACCTTCCGGGCAAACCCATGTCTCGCTCAAAGACCGGCCTGACGCACCAGGCATCAAACATCAGGTTTTGATGCCCAATACCTTTGATGCCTTTGACCATGTGTAGCATACCCTGCTCCAAAGGAGCGCCATAACCAAACGCCTCCGGGGTTGTGGGGTAGTACATCCACGGTCCGGTTCTCGGCCTGTCACTGAAGCAAGACCGGCAGCAGTAAAGAGTGTTCCTCGACCGAGGCCAATGCTTGAGGCACGCGGGCCAGCAACCTCCTGCGTCACGCTGCACTGCAGATGGAAGGCGAGGGAAGGGTGGCAATATTGTTACTAACTCACCCCGAGGACTTGTGCGTAATCTTCTCTGGAGATTGCTCCCTACCTCCACCATAGTATGTATATATATAAATATATATATATATATATATACACACAATTTTTTTTTTAAGCAGAGAGCTGATGCTATGTGCTGCTGCCTGTGCTAGTGGAATGGATCGTGGAGCGCTCCATAACTCTTAGTTATCTCGCACACCTCTGCTCCCCTCAGCTGTCAGGGCGCCGGGAGCTGCCTGGGCTGTACTCTGCCTCACAGGTGTGCGGATGCTCGCATGAATGCAAAGCGGCGGGCGGACGGACGGCTGCCTCCCGTTAACCTGGGCCCTCCCTGTCTCACGTCTGTCCGCAAATTTCTCTCCATGAGACGATATTGCACGTGCATCGATTTGCCCTTTCATTGATTTGTTTTTGACGGATTTCACATGCGACGGGTTAGAAAAAGATAGCACAGCACCCGAGGGGGGTTCCTAGTCACGCTTGGTTAAACACGGGTAGCCAAGCTAGCCAGGATTAATTAGGTATTATGGTGTGTGGAAATCTGTCCCCTTTCCCCGGAAAACAGCAAGATTAATGATGGCATGAGCAGATCCAAATAACATATGTTACGCTGCAAAACATTATTTATAGTTGCTCGTGGCTAGTGAGTGCCGTTGGGTTATTCCCATGCCACACAACTCATTTATGATTTCTGCAAATATACTGTCAGTCCCAACCTTAGGCAGGTCTATTAGGGAGACGGCTGTCACATGTTTTTTACGATTGATTTTACACCTCCCTTTGTTTAAACCTAGAGGAACTGTTTGCTCCATCCAAAAGGGAAAGGCAAGACTTTATATAACTCCTGACTCCATTTCACGTTGTTGCTCAGCGCACCCGTATTTGTTTCGGTTTTTTGTAACGTGTGTACACGTGAATGTGTTTGACTTTACCTTTTTATTGCTAAACAACTGGTTCTCAAACTGTCACTATTCCAAGATCTATTTTCAGCCAAGTACTACTTTCACCAGCACAAACATTTTTGGGGATCGAATTCGATGAAAACTAGTTGTGTACGTGCATGTTATCTGGTGTACACATGAACATTAAACAACACTTTCAGTCTAGTGAAAAACATGGGCTTGTGCTTACCTTAACACTTCAGTTAGTACTCAGATTCACTTCTTTTTTATGGATGTCTTCAGATTAAATCCCCTGTATAAAAGGGGGAATGTCTGTCAACTGCTAAAAACTGAAAAAACCAATCCAATGTAATAAAAAAAAAAACCGAAACGTGTTGAGAAACGGCGCTCTAAACTGTGCCTGTTTGCCTCCCCCCTCCCCCCCTCTCCCAGATGTACATCCAGACCACCACCCTGACCATCTCGGTCAGCCTGAGCGCCTCCGTCTCCCTGGGCATGCTGTACATGCCAAAGGTCTACGTGGTCCTCCTCCATCCCGAGCAGAACATTCCCAAGCACAAGCGCAGCCTGAAAGCGGTGGTGACCGCCGCCACCATGTCCAACAAGTTCAACCCCAAGGGCGGCCTCCGGCCCAACGGGGAGGCCAAGTCTGAGCTGTGTGAGAGCCTGGAGACACAGGGTGAGTGTGGGCGGGAGGGAGGGAGGCGACGGAGGAAAATCAGTTTGGTGTCAGTGAATTGTGAACAGGCGTGTGAACGTGTCCCGACGATGACGAATGATTCTAGAACGTTTATCTGCTTCACGTAGCGACCGGAAAAAAGCGATGAATATATCATACGCAAGGAAGTTATCCATTTAATATTTTCGTAAATCGTTGAAAATGAGCAGATGATGCGTTTCGATACACTCTTGCCCCCCGACTGAAGTAATGTGGCGCCTTAAGGTCCTCATCCCCGCCCTCCTGGATGTGTGTAGGGGGAAAAGGCAGGGACCAGGACCAGCCAATAGCAGGCGGAGTAGCTAATCTGCCGGGATAGTACCGGGCTTCATAATCACGCAGCTTTATACACTTTCCAGTCACACTGGGGGTGCTTGCGAAATACGATCACCATGGTAACGTGCGTATCTCCCAAGCCGATGCAAGCCCTGGTGAGGAGGCTAGAAGCCCAGAGCGGGCGAGCCGCCGCGCAGCAGACATTACGTTGTGTTAAACAGCGCAGGAGCGAGGAGAGAGTGTGGCAGGACGTGCATGCACTCATGATGACTCCCTGCTGCTGGGGACCCTCTGTGTGAACACTAACGGCTGCTCTCTGTGCTTGTGTGTCAGACTGTGTTGAGGGAGGGGAGCCCTGTGAGGGACTGTAAAGAACCAGGTAAACTGGTGGACCACCAGCTTGCCTCTCTTCCTTGCCTCTAAAACCACATTGCTCTTCATTTATGCTATGTTTCACTGTGGGGGGGGGGCACTCCTCCACGCCTGCCCAAGAGATGCACAGAGCGCCATTTATGTAGCCTCCGGCTAAGACACGACACACCCTCAATAGTCGACATCCTCAACCACCCTACCCCTCCCCCCCCCCCACACTCACACCTCCCTCTCCCCTCTCTTTTCACAAATACATTTTGACCAATGGGAAATTAACTTGGGAGGAGGAAGGAGGTGGAGGGGGGGTATGTTGTTGTGCGAGGCCTCAAACAACCAATCAGCATGGCAGCCGCTGTTAACGTGAGGACGATCACCGCACTTTGGCTGACTGCAGCAGACAAGTGACGGTTGCATGTCCCCTGAGATTTGTTACCCCCCCGCTGACAAAAGGGGGGAATTGTGGTAATGGCACGTACAACAACAATAAGAGGGAGCAGGGAAAGACAGATGGGTCTGCCAGCTCCAATTCTTCCTGGACCATCAATTTTTTATTTTGGCCTGGCAGCGCATAAATATTCAAATAAGGTCCATTTATCAAGGCTGCCACACGGCGGGCAGCTCTGGGTGAAGTGCAGAGGAAAAGCGTGTAACCCGCTCGCACGTTCCTAACCTGGCACCCACAAACACGAGAGGACCTTAATGACTTTTAGCAGCCTCACACATCTCTTTCCTTTAAGCCCCCCTGCCCCCCCCCCCCTTCCCTCTGTCTTTCAACTGTCTTCTGATTGCCTTCGCCCCCTCTATGGCTTAACCAATCAAATCTGCCGAGGGCAGATTGGCCGGGGGATTACCTCCAAGCATGCAAGCACAGGATGATTTCATATTGGAGCAGTGATACGGCTGCATGCACACTGACACGGGCAGGCATGTGCACATCAAACTTATTGTGCACTGTGCTGTCCTTTTGCAACAAGTGGTCATGAAAAGCAGTCAAAAGACAGATTTGGTGTCGTGGAAACCCCTGTTCAGTTTTGCCATTGTCATTTACTTTTGGTGAACAGGGAATTTTATCCATATAAAAAACGTAATTGTATTAAAAACAGCTATGATGTTAGCACAAATGTTTTGCCAACATTTGTGTTTTTCTCCCTGAGGTGATTTGAATAGAACCAGGAAGGCACTGTTCTCCTGCATGCTCTGCCTGGTGCCCACATGATGTCAGCTCTTTGCATGTGGTGTGAGACCTGCATCTGAATGAAATGTAGTGCATTTTACAAACCAATACCACTCTGATTACCATGTGTCCTAGGTCTGATAACAGAGTTACATCCGGTCACAAAAACACAGCTCTCAGATTATAGGTACAGACGGACCAATTCAATGCAGCCCTTGTCTATGATTACAATGCAACACATCATTATCTTTGAAAACGATTGATCAGCATCATTGCTGTGCAAGGGCAGAGCTTAATTTACGTGCGTCGTATTAAATCTTGCATTTAGTTTGAAGTTATCTGAAAGAACCGACCAGCAATAGGATTTTACTCACGATTAAAAGATAGTATAGGCTGCCAGTGAGTTCTATCAGTTTTCTAGACATCCTGGTTTGCCTCCAACGACAATAGACACTACCTCATCCATTGAAACGTTTCTACATACTATCTATAGAGATATGATTGTACATTGACACATAGTCCAAAGTTGCGATGAACTGTGTAGGTGCCACATTGAATGTCCCCCTTCTGCTTCTCTCTTTGTCTCCGTCTTTGTCTGCCTTCTCCCCCATCTCCAGCATTGGCCTCCAAGCAGACATACATAAGCTACAGTAATCACGCCATCTAACCGACCAGAGAGCTGCACAATGGAGCCACGAGCGAGAAGCCTGCCTGAGGAGCCAACACCTGACACTGGAGAGAACGCTAAAAATACCGGAGAAACTCTGCGCTCCAAGGGAGAGAGGGGACCGTGGGGTAATGGGGACGGGGAAAATGTCATTCCTTGTGCAGAGAAAGAAGAAGATGAAGAAGAAGATGTCATGTCTTTTTGTTTTTGAATAGAGATTAAGGCTGGCAAAGAAATTGTCTTTTTTGGAGGGAGGGGGGGATTTGGGATTTCGTTGTCAGGTGGCAGATTGGTTGAATTGTGGAGAGAATCCCATCAAAGTATTTTCCATTGTTTCCACTCTTTTCTGTGATGTAATACCAGTGTAGCGCAGTCAAATTACTTTACGACGCGGGCCGAGTGAGAGAATCGCTCAGCCTGCGGTATATTTGTTATTTTTTCAAGTGTGGAGAACATGACCACGATTGCTTTTTTTAAAAGGTCCGATCCTCATTTGAACCTGTACCCGTTACCGTCGTTGCTCAGATGCAAGCGTTATTTTTTTCCTCGCTCAAACGCAAAGCGACACTGTCGAAAAAAAAACTGTGGGATTGAGGCATTGTGTCGGAGACGCCGGTGTACGACCGCCCTAACAGCGGTGCACTCCGGTCTCCACTCGCTTTACCGTTATCAGTAACGAAAAAAGAAACGCCGCGTCGGAAAAGCTCTGGCAACTAACGCCGAGGGCCGTCCCGCTTCCTTGTTTGCCGTCCTGTAACGGTACTAAAGATGACGGCGTCCGACGTGCCGTCAGCCAGATAAATCCCTGTGTATAGTCCCCAAGCATGCCTGTGGGAGCCTCACGTCTACTGTGCTGTGTTGTCAACGTCTATGGAATGCAACATGTGTCATGGTCATTCACGGTGGCGCCTCCATAAGACTAGTGTTGCCTACGGAACGAACACACACACACACACACACACACACACACACACACACACACACACACACACACACACACACACACACACAC
>JAOPJL010000001.1:14293343-14303639 GCA_027123545.1 Trisopterus esmarkii
TGTGTGTGTGTGTGTGTGTGTGTGTGTGTGTGTGTGTGTGTGTGTGTGTGTGTGTGTGTGTGTGTGCGTGTGTTAAACATTCCTTTTTACTACTTACTTACATTTTCTTTGTCTTCAATCCTCAAAACCAATCATACACTATTAACACAAATGTATCTGACTGAATACTACTGAACTATACTATTTGAGCATACTATTGAGGACCGGACACCACACAAAAATACGTTATTGTTTAGCCTGCTCCCTGGTTTTGTCTAGCCTTGAACCGCCCGCCTACGTAGTTCCGCTCAATTTTCATTTCCCTTCAGCACTACTACTAGTCTCTGTGTAAATGAAATGAAGTGTGAGAGTCTGGTATAGGACCAGGCTAGGTTTTGTCCAGTCAGGGCAGCAAACGCAACACTAGTCGGCTAGGGATGCTACCCTTAAAAACCGGCCTCATCCCCCAAAGTACCCTGGTTCATATACGGTCGTGTAGCTCGTTATTCTGTCCTATTTATAGTCTGAGAGAAACACCGTTATTTGTCCCTAGGCAGATCCATTTCCCAGTACATACGGACCCCGGGGCAAGAATAAACCCAGGAGTGATCAGAGGAGGGGCGGATATCGATCCTCCGAGATTTGATTTGCGATAGCGGGAGTACTTACGGCACACCCCAAAGGTGTGCTCTAAATATATCCATATTATCGCTGTTGGGAAAGACTTCATTGACCCATTCCAAAATACGGGATTTTCCCCACCACCTATTGTTTTAGAGAAAAACAGCTGACATTCTGAATCCTATAGTCTACAAACAAATCATAGGCATGACCTCATGCTCACACGGGATGCTTTCTTTGGCCTAGAAGAGGTACAGTAAGACTCACTAAAATAGGGTAGGGATGGGGTTATGAAAGTTTGCTGTGGTAGATCATTTTTATGAGATGGGGCATTAGGAGGTGTTAAATAATTACACAGGATCAGTGTTATTGATCTCCTATGCATTCCTTCTCCAGTGTGTTTTAGTGGGCCCATACGCGTGGCTCCTGGTAAAGGTTGAGAACTCTTGGGGGACACATTAATCAATTACATTAAAGCAGGGGTCCCAAATATTAGCCTTAAAATAACAAGCAAAAAGGTATTACAAGTATTACATTCAGATAATAATCATAATCAAAAACATAGTCACTGGCCAAACACAAAACACACTTCTAGAATGGATGGACCTCCAGAATTATTAAATACATGTTAGAAAGAAAGTTAGTGGTCAGTAAGTTAAGGGGCAAACCAAAAAGGGGTAAGCTCAGTGTGGGAGAAGTGGTTATTTGAAACGACAAAGAACAAAGGATCACCCTCCAGTGTGGTTCATGTTCAGCTCTTGCTCCCGATGGCACATAATCCGTCTCCGTTTGGTTCTGAAGAACAGTTTGGCTTGACCCTCCGCCACCGACCAAGCATTCGTCTGCCAGTCAGTGGAGAGCAATCACACACCATTTAACCCCCGCTTCAAGCGTGGAGCGGCGGCAGAGACGAAATGCCATCCATTAAGTGGGGGAAGGAAGTGGGCTCATCTTTGACCCTGTTATGAATCCCATTTCCTTTGTCACAGGCAACTGCCCTTAAGATACCCTCTTATTCAATGCAACCCCTTCCTCTTCATCCCTGCCTGATTTCACTTACATGAAATGCTTCGTCAGAGACTTTGTCAAACATCATGTGTTTCCCGGGCTGGGGACTTTACACATGATCCGTTCCGCTTGTGCTTCTAACCCAACTTTAAAAACTAGACTTCACTTATTGGGAGTGCAGAAAGGAGACTATTCTTCCTTAGCATTTATATTTATTCATTTTGACAGTGTTTTATCCAAAGTGACTTACAAGTGAGGCTGAGAAGCATCAAAGCATACAAATCAATATTAGAGCAAGTTAAATGTGGACCGGGTGTCCACACTCATATGAATGCAGCGGAGCAGTTGGACTCAAAGTAAGGGTTGGGTTTATGTCTATTGTTTGTTCTGGTGCATGCATAATGTATCGGTTCACTCACGTGGATGATTCCTGTTCTTTCGTGTGCCTGTGCAGGAATCTGTTGGGCTGTTTCTTTCTCTGTTTAGTTTATGGATATTTTACTCACAGGAAATTAACATGTTGGCTGAATATGAACACATAATATGCGTCAGCGAGGATCACGTTCAATATTGAAAGTAAAAGATCACTTGCAAGCACAACAGTGTACGTCATGCATACTTCCAAGCTTATTGAAACGTGTTTTGGTAAAGGTAATCCATTTGTACAACCTTGCGAAACAACAACTGACCATTCCAATTAATGGAAATGTCTTTGTGCAATTCCTTTGCAGTAAATTGCAGTATAGCCCAAATTCCAGCTGAATTCCCCCGACCACTTCACAGATCTCTAGTTATTTCGGTTATTTTCAACCTGTAAAGCCTGCCACTACCTTAAAACCCTAGTCAACGTATTTTCTCACAAAATGCCAATAGAATTGTAACAGTGAGGCAATTATTGGACTTTTGTGGGCTAAATCAAGTCCCAGGCCACATAGTGATGGTAAACATGGCAATAAGTGTCGTAATTGCAAATTATTTGTAATGACAATGGAGTAATGGAGACTGCTGGTGGTCCTGCACAGACACTATTAGGAGTATAACCGAAGCTCTGGGGATAGGGTGTCTACGTAAAGTGGGTAAATCAGCCTGCTCTCCTGATCTCAGGTTGAAAACCTATCATAATGCGAGGCTTTGATAGAGGTAGTGCTTAAAACCCAATTATGTCTTTTGCCGGTCCTGCAAGAAGCCCCTCTCCGGAAGCTACCGGGCCAGGTAAATTATCTTGGTTATTTAATTAAATGAAGGCTTAAAAGGCTGTTTTTTTTACGAGGGCCCCTCTTTCATCATTACCACGGAGCGAAGGGCCCCATTGTTATCGCAGTTATTTGTTACCATCATTTCGCAACGTGGCCCCACAGAGGCAGGCTCCATAAAGAAGAGCTACGGGCTCCTGGGGGACGGTGGTGGGGGGGGGGGGGGGGGTATATACGGCGACCAGGGGGGCCACCGCGTGACGAACGACGAGCCTCAACACTCATATTTTTATTGTTGCTTAAAGCTGCCACTTGGGAGATGATGAAGGGTGACTGCTTGATTAGAAAGTGTTAGCCGGGACGCTGCGACCCGGCCAACAGACACACGCTCAGGGGGAGCTGGGGACAGGGTCTGGCTCAAGCTGCCCGCTTTTTTTTTTTTTTTTTTTTCAGTTTCTACGCGTTTGTGTGATTTTTACAAATCCTTGATCGCATCGGAAGGCGTCGTTACAAAGTGAGGTCATTTCCTTGGTGATGAGAGGACCAAACGGAGCCGGAGACACTAGCAGAGGTAAAGGGGGTGGGGTCGGGTTGATAGTGCTCTTGAGATTCGGTGTAGGAATTGATTGGAAAATAATCAATTGGCAATCACCTTTACGCCTTTATTATGACTTTTTCTGGGAGCTGGCACCCAATGGCAACAACAACAGGAGGCTGTGGTGCAAGGGTGGGGGTCTCCCATCGCACGGTTGAACACACAGACGCTCCAGCCGCATCGTATTAGAATGAATAGCACATACACATATGTTTTTCCCATGATGCCATGATTTCTCATGACTGACTTCATTTCAAACGCTGGCTCACTGAAAAGGTTCAATTTCACAGTACGAGAGGGCATCCAAAATGCTGCCCAGTGCCTTCCATCATCAGTATTATCAGGCATGGACCAAGAGGTGGTCGCACACCGGAATGTGAACGGTGATCACCCAAATATTGAACATGAGGCGTTGACTTGGGTGCTTTGATAAAGAATGTCAATACAACTGCCATTGTATGGAGTCTCCTTTCGCTCCTGTCTTCTATGAAGACTTGAAGGGAATGGTTTTGCCAAGTGGGAAGAGGATAATGCACGCACAAGACTGCACAATACTGAAAAGTAATGATAGAATTATGTACAGAATCTAATATCATTAGACTCATAGCATAATTGCCTAAGTCATATTTTAATGTTCATCTTGTATTAAGTAAAAAATGCCTAAGTCAAATAGATGACTTAGGCAGATAGTGATTATGGAATGTAAGCACTCTGTTTGGCTTAGGATGTAGCCACTGAGGCATACGGAATCAGCACTGTTAGGAGAGTAGGTTACAATTTGGCCAAAATATGACTTATGCTATGAGACTAATGATATGGTACTGTTGTACTGTGACACAGCTTAAAAAAATGTCAGTATGTGAAATAGGAAACAAAAAACGAAAATTGTCAAGAAACAAAGAAAGAAAAAAACGCATACAGAAGAATGACATGAAAAATACACACAATACAAAAGAGGTGGCGTGATTTAGCCACACACACAAAGATGGTCCTTGAACAACTTTTCCAGACATTTCTGAATTGGTTGCCAGCAGCAAAGTGCTTCTCCACTATCTCACTCCAAGATCATTCCATGCAAGTGCAGCGCAGTGGCAAGTGCAATGCCAAAACCAAGCGACAATAGTGTCTTTATTTGTTACATGTGTGAGGCTGAGAATAATAAAATCACACAACATCAATAATTGAAATACATCACGAATTCCCACCAATCTTGAATAGTGTACAAACATAAATGTCTGCTATTGTAACCAAAACACATGTAATTGTGTTTTCCTTCCCGTTTCCGTTTTCCTTTCACCTTTGACAACCAAGCAGATGTGGTCATGCATACAAAACATACTGTGGAATACAGGGTCACTGTAGCACAAACAGGAACCTGTACTCCAGGCGGTTGGAGACGGTTTTATACCGGTTCTGCCAAGTTCCCCTGGGATACAACTCCTATGTGACATGAATGCAATCTAGATGTTGTAGATAGAGATGCAGCCAAGCTTTTAGAAACCGGCTTCTCTGTTTGTGTGTGATTATAGTGTTTGAGGTCTGAAGCATGTCAACAACATTTTAATCTGGCACATTGAACCATTACTTTACACAAGATGTATTGTGCTTGTAAATGCTCTTGCCTGCATTAATTTCCCGCTTGATAATATTGTTGTTTTCAAATGTACTTTAAATCCACTGTTTACTTTACTTTGAGAATACACACATCAGCACAGTTGAGTATGGATGGGTTCTTGTCACATCCTTGTTAATGCTGGTCCTCGCGCAACTCTTGAACAACATCATAGGAGCAATAAGCTCATTCAAATAGTCAGGATGCAGGGTTCAACTTTAAGCAACAGTGAAATGACTATGGTCTCACATCAGATGGGGAGCATTGGTTTTTGTCCAACTGCTCTTGCAAATCTTGACAACCCAGGGATGACAGGCTTGCTTGAGGAGCATTTAATTGAATTCAGTAGCTAGTCTTGCATAGTATCTTTATGATGAATCATTTTAGAACAGGCCTCTAAAAGGATTAAAGGATTGGTTTGTAGTTAAAGCTAGCAACTAACCACTGACATGAAAACAGTCACAAATATCCCCTGATGCAAGCTATACTCATAGCAATACGACACAAGCAACGTCATATATTCTCTTATAACTGTGTCATAACAGCTTTTCAAATGGGATATACACTACAATCAATATGATGCAAGATGAAAATGAAATACATTTTTCTGCATTATCGGGAGGACACTAAATTTTGTTTTTATTCAACCAGTAATACTTTGAAAAAGAAAGGGGCATTACTGCCCCCTTGTGGACTAAATAAGAATGAATACGCTGGTAATAAATGTCAGGTCACAATGACAGGAAGGTAATCACGTCGGGTTTCAATTCACATTAGATGCTGTCCTTTTTTCCTGCAAAGACTTTCCTTTTCCTTTTCCTTCTCTGTAATAAATCAATCGCAGAACATTTGTCTTGATCGTGGTAACATTGTCTACAGGAAAAAAAGAAATGACTGCAATGCAATCCATCCCAAATCTTTCTCACTTCTAGCTGGTCCTCATCTTCGTGACTCACATTTCTTCGGGCGTGAATAATTCCTTCCTCCTGACTTATAATCGGTCTGGCCTAACATCGGGATCACTTCAAATATTTGCAATTACAGGCCGCAAGTAAACAATTGCCTGTATGGCAACACATAAATAACAGGATTGTAAAGATATATCTAGCACTGGCTTGGCACGTTGTCAGACTAGGATAAACACCATGCCGCCGCCATGGCTGAGAGCATCAGACAGACAGAACCATTGCACGGTTTTCAACATCCGTTCCAACATCCGATACAACTGATCACGTTAACTTCTAAACTCATCAATGGACGAGTCTGGGCTGTAACAGCGAAATGGCCGCTGATGTCTGTGTGTGCACCTTGCATGTTTTAAACTTGATGAAATGAAATGTGTCTAGATTGAATATGCACTGTGCTTGGCCACCGGTAACGGGATTGAACTTTGGGAAGTCATCACATTGTAATGCAGTTCTTTGAAACCAGAAGTGATGACATAACTGCTAAACTCGATTGGAAAGTTAAATAAGGAGTATTCCATAGTGTAATCTAATAGTCTAACACAGCGGAGGAGATCCAAGACATATCACTGTTATTTGGGGAATTCTCTCTGCAAAGAGATGAAAGAAGTACCAAAAAAAAGCAACCCTTCCAATCTAGCATCTTGGCAAAACTTTATGTTTAGATAAGCAGATCTAATTGAAAAGGCATCTGGTCTCAGATTCTGACCATGAGCTTCAGCTACTTAGACAACACCCTGCTCTACTCATTATAAAAAATATGTTATTTTAAATCATAAAATCCCCACCTTAACATAGCAAGTAATGCTGCCTCTCCTGTATTTTGTTTAAAAACACCTCTACGCTACTTATTGATCACCACAAGGCTTGTAATTCTGCAGGCATACCATTTTCACTAACATTTCTTTCTAAACATCCAACTCCAAAAGGCCCGTTACTCAGTGAGAAAGCGTCTCGATTCATTTAGAGAGTCAATATCCCTCCTTCTTCAGACGGCGTCCGCCACAAGTTTCCCTAGATGCGGGGGCACATGATGTGAGGCATCAGCCACGAGACACGGAGAGCATGTGACGTCTCACCCGTAACCATTTGAGTAAGCACACTCTGTATAGCCACGGCAAACAGCTGCCTCTTCACAAGTATAAAGCTGATAAAGTGCCAGCGAGGGCCGTATCAGACAGCAACAACACCCTGAGCACGGGGACACACAAATCTGCAACGACACGCAAAAACACAATGTAGTCGCTAAATAGGTCAATCATAAAGCGAGTGTACCTTTTAAAACTCGCGTTTGTTTTACTTACATACTCATGTGTGCGACTGCTCTGCAAGAATGAACTGAAGATCTATAAAATAGCACATTGACATCTTCTCTTGTGTTTTTATCCGTACAATTTATAGTTTGCTTGAATTGTTTGAGCTGTATATACATTTATATTCGAATGATATAGTATTTTTGAGAACAAGTTTCCCACCAATCTTTGCAGTTTGTTTAAAACATTTTCAGTTGACACCTATTATTATTATTATTATTATTATTATTATTATTAATGCCTTGATTAATTGATTCATGCCTGCAGGCAGACATGGACCATAAGTGCCTCTAATGACCAATGACGCAGATGAGTTTATAGGCTTCGTATAGAAATACACTCAAACTGAAATTATTAAAGGGACACAGAATTTGAAAATAAGTATAAAGATGCATAAACGCTAACAAATGGCTAAATAATTGCACTTATTTTGGTGATTCAAACTGAAATGAACCCGAACAGTAACCAGATTGCATCGAATATAAAACACACAGAACACAATAGGGTGACCAAGCTATGCGAAGGATTTGAATAGACGATATATCACAAGTGTTCCCTTTGTTTTAATGAGCTTCATAAAAGGTTGTGATTCATGGGGCCATGTAGTGCACCAGTATATCTCTGTGAAATCTTTCCGGCTTGCGTGCTGTTCCGAGACGCACCCAATCCCTGGGCACACAGGGCTGCCAAGGGGTCAAAGAGGCTCACATTAATGGCACCATTTGTCCAGCCAAACTCCCCAATAAAACCTGCACAGCTATGTTTGTTTAGCATAAATTAATACACAGAAGCTTGATTCTGACATTTACAAGAAACTTCATTGAGGTCACAAATTTCAAAAGTTGACAACGAATCTCCCCTCCAAGAGGGGAGTAAAGTAAGGCAGGTGACTTATCATTTTTGCCTATTTATAGTCAGAGGTTTAGAACTACAAGTTTTCAGCAAGCGGTTAAAGCATAAATTCCATATTTGCTAGCAAGCCGTCTTCAGGAGTAGCCTGCGGTGGCATACGTGTGCGTACGCGAGTGTACAAGAGCGTGTGAGCAATTTGTCAAGGTCATCTTAAATATAACCTCTGACTTCATGGTAACGTCTGATTCGATTAACACTATGTGCTAAGGTGGATCACGCTCCGGTGCTGCTGTATTTATCTTTCTCCTTGTTGGATAGTGAGTGACTCGCTCTCCCTCTCCTTGTCTTTCATCCTCTCTCTCTCTCTCTCTCTCTCTCTCTCTCATGAACTCAGCAGAGAGGTGTTGGGACTGGCTGTCTAGTTAGCACATCTGTGGCTCCGTGCTGTGGTCCTCTGGACTGGAATGGCAGTGATGCCGCGTGGCATTTCATCAATATTAGCCGGGTAGGCTGAAGGGTTTAAGCCCTAATCCAAAGGGTTTATGTGGACTCAAGACCACTCAGGGGCCTATTCACATGCATTAGAGTCACCCAACATGGAAGGACAGCCAGGCCGGAGGGGCCCGCACAACTCCGAGACATGAGGCCCCCATGGGCACAGGGTGGCTGTAGTTTTGATTCTTGAGACATCTTTAGATTTTTGCATTTTCTGTATTGCTTTATATGATGATTGGGTATTGTGTGTAAGTATCTTCCCCACAGCAACTGAAGGTTAGATCAAGGTAGGGTTTTCTAAAGAGAAACTGATTTGATGTACTCTAATAAACAACTATGATTTAAGATACAAGGGTCAAAATAACATAATACCGGTTACCATGGCGAGAGCACAACATTGAACACGGCCCGTTGGCCTGGTGGAGGAGGCATGAGTCAACTGCTCCAACACTAACGTGTCTACGGCCACTGGGGGAATTCATCGGGAAAAATTAAAATCTGCAACTATAGTGTAAATGTTTGGCCGTAAGGGACGCACCGTGATTCACATACTCTACTGTAATGCCTTTAGGGGAGAATATCCACCACTCATTTTGGTTGTTTCTAATTCTCTAAATACACTGGGGTAATTCTTTGATAATTGCCCTTGAGGCAGTGCAAGGCAGGTCCTCCGTTTGATCCCACCTATTCCAAGCCCCTCAAGAACAACTGCCCTTAGCGGGCGGACCATGAGGGATTAGATCATGGAAATGCAATACCCTTGATTATGTAATATATTGTACTACAAGAACGATACCTCAAGGGCATAATTGCCTTGTCCACAACTTCCATCACCATTCATGTTCAGTAAGAGCTATTTCACAGTCACTTTGTTTGAATTAGGGCTGACGTATCCGAGTAATATAAGCTAATTGAATCATAAAAAAGATAAACTATAAATACTATGATTATGATTAAATATGTGACATTTAGAATGGCTTATAAGGGAAGGTGCTATGGCTTAACAGTTTGATTGTCAGTTGAAATCACGTTGGACTCGTTTGATTTTGATCGGTTCAAGAATAACCCTCTAACCAAAACATTTACTTCAAACCAATATCTGTCATACAGGCCCTTACCTCTGCTCCCCTCCCCTTGGGGGGGGGGGGGGGAGGGGGGAGCAGAGGTGGCCAAGGGAGCTGGCCCCCTTCCCCTTAATGTCCACGGAGGGTAGAGTTTAGTGGCATCTAGTGGAACAGACTCTGGAATATAATATATAATAAGTAGGTTTTCTCTTAGAGTGTAACCCAATGAAAGTAAGAATGGTTGCCTGAGGATGAGCCCTTTATATCTACAAAGGTAGCGGTCCGCTTACATGCAGCCCGCTATGTTGCACCGCCATGTTTCTGTGAAAGCCCAGAACGGACAAACAGCTCTTTAATCAACAATCATAACCGCTCTCCTACTTGTAATCGATGACATATTGTCTTAAAGGCGACATGACAAAACACAATTCATAATTCGATCAAGTAACCTCATGCCCTGACAGTTGGCGGCTCGATGGCGATGGCGTAGACAGTGATTGGCACCCGACAGGCCATTCCACCGGAGCTTCTCCTACATCGTTGGAGAGGGAGCGGGTGAGGGGGGGGGTAGAGAGCTGTCACCCTGGCATGCACACATG
>JAOPJL010000001.1:14308002-14321796 GCA_027123545.1 Trisopterus esmarkii
TGTGTGTGTGTGTGTGTGTGTGTGTGTGTGTGTGTGTGTGTGTGTGTGTGTGTGTGTGTGTGTGTGTGTGTGATACTGTTCCAATCAGGAAAATATTGGTAAAGAAAGTGAATGGATGGATAGCCTGTAGCGTGAGCTGGTTAGCTTGCCTTGGCTCCAACGTGCTATATTCTGAACAACCATGCAGCACGTATTGTTTGAAGCACACGCAACACATTGATTCTTCACTGTATAAATGGGATGGTTTAATAAACAAACAGCAAAGCGAAAAGCCAACGTGCGGTTTTGAGTTGTCTTCTATACTTGTTTGTGTGCTCTATTTGTCTGACTCGTTCCTGATCAAACAACCTTTCTGTTATATCCAGGTCGCTCCCTTGTTCTTCGCTATATACAGCATTTTAATGAGGTGTCTGGCACCAAGTCAGGTGAAAAGCTGTATTCACGACCGGTAGACAAACATAGATTATTTTGGATGTTCCCCCAGACCCCTCCACCCATCCACATCTCCACCCTCCACCCTATCCTGTCTAATGACGTACTGTATAGAGCATACAGTTGTGTGTGTATGTTGAATCCATGATCATTGCAAATAACATCAGGGTATAATACCTGCTCCATGAGGTGTTATTGCACACGTTGCCTGCCTACCATCTGTCCAATCACTCCAGAGATGCGTTTTTCTGTGTCGTCGGTTTGCTACCTTGTGGAACACGTGAGGAGGACCGCGCCAGGTACCTGCCAGGAACGCGCTTCATAAATCATGATTCCCGCCATGTGAATCATTAATCCGCGGATTAATGACATTGCTTGTGCAGTGCAGTGCGATTCCCCCAGAGAGACTAGAAGCAGCGGGGGGGAAGGAAGCCAGGTGATCAGAATGGGAAACATTTGAATGGCATTTGGTTCGGAGTGGTTTTAAATAGCCGTCCGTACAACACCCAACACAGTGCTAAATAACTGTTCAATACATACGTCAGCAAGACGCATTTATTGACGAGGGAAGAAAACGTATACTGCACAAGTGCTGAAATACCATTTTGCCAACGGCAAAGCACATTCAATATCCTATTCAAAGGGGGACAAAATGGAAGTCACAACAAAGAAGGTATTCAAAATATCAGATTTCTGTTGTACTTCTCAACCCTGATGTTGTGCCCTTTTGAATATTCGTCATCTCCATAGCCTCGGTTGTTTCATCCATTTCATCTTCAAGGTACTGACAGTGTACTACTACCACCACGGATGTGGCATGACTGACATCTACTGGCATCAGAATGTACTGCACTCTCCCGGCCCGTTTCAATTGATAACGTCTGTGTTGACTTTCTGCAGCCGGCATTAAGAAGAAATCCAGAATTCCCGGGGTGATGATCACACAGTTTGTAGTGGACATTCCAGAAGGAAAGAGCTGCCCGGATTTCCAACGCAAACCAATATCATTAACCATCCAGCAAGGTAAGAGCTTATTTGCTATTTAGTCATTTAGCACATCCTTGGATCTAGAGGGATTTCTACTGAATGGAGGTTCAGCTAACTGTCATTAATGACCAGGTCGGGTCAGGCATCTTGCAGGAGGATAGGATAGGAAAGATTGCTTAGAGTGGTGGATGGCGGACATTGTGTTCAACAGTACATTCGGGCTGGGAGTCCCCACTCCGCCAGCCTGGGCCCTGAACATACCAAAATGATAGCACTGAATAGTTGACATCTTATAAAGTGTACAAAAATCCACTGTTTATGCTGCAAATACAGGCAATTTACAAAAATGCTCCACCCACACCCACACCTTTACCTCCCAGACAACTACCCTTAAGTGGCCATTCATACTCTGCGGGAATAACAACAGGATATTCGCACACGTCCAACAGGGAAGCTGGGTGTGTTCAAGGCCGTTGTGACGGGAAACCCCAAACCCACCGTCACCTGGAATAGGGCCAATGGTGAGATCACAGACGATGACAAATTCGAAAGTAAATACGACGATACGTCCGGCGAGAACACATTGGAGGTGAGTGGCATCTTTCAGCCACACGGAAAGATGCATGTGTCACACAATGAACGAGCAGATGACATGTCGTTTGTGTTGACGGGTGTCATTTGTAACCAGATAAAGAAGGTGTCCCCCGCTGAGGCGGACACGTACAAATGTTTCGCTGTGAACGAATACGGCAAGGCCATCTGCACTGCCACCTTAAACGTGATCGCGGGTAAGGGTTACATTATGTGTTCATTGGATTGGGAGTGAGTGAGTGACAGCGAGAGAATACCTATTATAAGCAACACTCTTTCCTTCAGTTGGATTCAGCAAAGAGAAGGCCATGGAACAAATGGATATGTGTGAGTAGCAGTGTCACTTTACTCTGCATTCATGTTAATATTTGTAGTAGCAACCTTACAATTAGTGCTGTAGAGTGACACATTTTTACGTCATTTTCCAGGTTCCACAAATCCTGCAGAGTTCAGAAAAATGTTGAAGAAAAGGTAGGGGATTAGGGATAGGGAATGAACCAAGACTGATCTTCTCAGCTGATTCATTTTGCATCTGTTAACAAAGCTGTCACACTGGAATTGATAATAATAACATATTATTCATAGCATTTCCACCTCGAATTATAGAACTAAATGTGCTTGTTTTTTTATTGATTATTTTACTGCTGCGTGTTTGTCCGCCTGCACCCTCTTGATTTTAGCAAAGAAGTGAAACCCCAACCCAAAGACGAGGGGGAAATCGATGAACGGTTCTGGGAGATCATCATGAGTGCCGACCGGAAGGAATACGAGCGCATCTGCATGGAGTTTGGCGTCAAAGACCTGCGGCTGATCCTCAAGAAGCTGGAGGAGAGGAAGCATGAGAGGGAGGAGGAGCAGAGCAAGGTTGGCAGAAGGATCACTGGTTCTCTTACCTTCACCTTGGCCTCTCTTACAATGCAGGACACTTTGATTTTATTTATATCATTCATAATTTACAAGTTGCTCAATCCCGTCTGCTGACATGCATTCGTCATTGAACCTCTGCCAGAGTTAGTCTGACTGTACTGTACTTCTACTGTCAGGTAGAATGGTCTAATAAATGTCATATTGACCTTCTGCCATGGAACTCATTGAACCAAGAACATATTTTACTTAGTGTCTCAAGATTAACACTCATCCACCCATGGCTCAATCAACCTAGAGATCATTTCACTTAACTCTTCTCTCCTCTCGATCAATATAAGTCACATTGAACATTTTGTCATTCATTTAAAAAATGGTAAAATGTTAATGTACATAATATTGCCTCATGATGATTCCCATCCCATGTCATTCATTTCAGTGTGTCTTTCCATGTTCTTCTATTCCACCCCCACCCCAATCAGTATGTTGACTACGTCCAAAACCTCAGGCATGTTCAGGTCCGAGGGGACGGCTCAGCATCCTTTGAGTTCGAAATGGAGTTAAAAGATGTAACCAGTAGAATATTCCTCTACAAGGTGAGATGGAGGATTTCTCAGGTGGAGCGGACATTTCCTGTTTATTTCTGTTACTACCAACACCTTTCACCTAGCTCTATTAAGTAGCCTTCCAACATCAAAATAACCCTTTATATATTACACTCGTAACTCACTGGGATTCACCTCAAAATCTTGTTGTAATGTTTTCTAATTGTATTAAGTGTATATTTGTTACCTACTTAAAAGCTGCTGTGCTTAAGATTTGAGGGTTGCAAAGCAAGAGAGCAGAAAGGAATGGAAGATTACAAGAATTTGAAACCAAACAATCCCTTAAAACGTAGCCTCCCTCTCTGCTCCCTCCCTCCCTCCCTACGTTTCTCACCTTTGAGAAGTGTTGCACTTCACACACCTGTGATGGACAGGGAAGATGGATCCCCTGAATCAATCAGGGACGAGATGCCCAGATTGGAAAGAAATGAGGCCTGGAGCGCCCTAAACTCTAAATTGTCTCATACAGAGCGAGTCAGGCGCAGTCAAATAGCTCTTACAGCTTACCTACAGCGGCTTTAAATGTGAAAACTATTGCAAAAACATATTAGAAGCGTATTTAAATGTATAACTTACAATCTTCAGGATGGTGTGATGATTCCGTTTTTCGACGATCCGGAATCGAAGCACAGCCTGAAGACCGTCGGGAAGAAGCTGGTCTTCAGCATCAATGACCTCCTGCCGGAGGACGCGGGCTTGTATCAGGTGGACGTGGAAGACGTCAATCTTTTCTCAACTGATTTTAAAAGTAAGCATATTTTCAGTAACATAGCCTATATCAAGATTAAATTAGAGATTCGATTTCAAATGGCATGGGTTGCAGACCCGATGCAACTTAACTGTCGCTAACTTTGCTTACTTATAAATAGGCCCACATTATATTTTAGACGCATCGACCGGATAAGGGAGTCATGACTAAGTAATGTTTTCATTGCGAGCAGTTAAAGAGAAAATTGTTTAAATTAAGAGATGTAACGACCAGGTGTCAGACATCAGGTGAGATCGAGGTTAGCGCTGAGCAGTGCTATGGTTGACGCGCGCTGATCACGAACTGATTAGGGGAAAATCGAAAACGGACAGCAAGAACCCTTATATCAAACTTATAGAATCGAATAGAATCGCGGTTTATGTTTGGTAAACGGCACAAAAAAGCAATTAAAACCGCACTGTTGGCGTGGCCTGGTGTATGAACTAGCCAATCTAGGTACTTTACAAGTAGGCCTACCTGTCCAACAGGCCCATCAATTCAATGCACAGTTGTAGCGGCGGGTTGAGCACTGCTGCCGTCACTGATTGGTTAAAGCAGATTATGGTTCCTCCCCTTGTGTCTAATTGGACACGGTAATCCAAAGTTAGGAAGTTAAATAAATAAACCAATAAACTACACCACCATTAATTAAAAAAATATATAAACGTTTTTCCTAATTGTATGTAATTTTTCCCTGCCTTAAAGTATTATTCAGCTTTAATCAAGTTCATTATTAATTATTATATTATTCCCTTTGTTTATTTTCTGGTTCCTATAGTTCCCAACGTGAAATTTGTGGTCAAAATCCAGGAGGTGATAGCCATGGAAAGAGAAGACGCTCTATTTGAATGTGTGCTGAGTCACCCTCTGCCCAGGATCAGGTGGATGGGTAAAAACAGCCCACTGGAGGATGATGAGAAATACAGCATCACTGTTTCAGAAGACAAGCTGATCCACAGTCTGTTGATCAGGGACTGCAAGCAGCTGGACAAAGGGATCTATGCAGCTATTGCAGGCATCAAGTCGTGCAGTGCTTGGCTGATTGTGCAAGGTATACATATTAGCTCTGGTACAGCACACAACTGTGCCTCCATGGTTCACCTTTGCAGGGCTAAATATAACCGTTATTGTGTTATTGTCTACCAGCCTGGTTACACCTGATATATCCTCAATGATGCTTCTGAGATGAAGAGGGATATTGTTTTATGCATGTTACAGTGTTGCTTTCAGAAATTGTTTTAAAAGAACAATCTGTTTTCTTCTTTTACATTAATTCATTTAGCAGACGCTTTTATCCATCATGGATACTAGACAAAAGAGAGCATTTTCATACTAATTTCAGTACTTTTCATCATGTAAGATTGAGACGGGCTTAAACTTTGACAAGGTGTTAGCCTACACAGCAAGAACGTGTGGCTTGAGCAGGACTCTGACCCTCTGCTCTCTCCTCCTCTAAGCCGATACGGAGGCGGCGTCCGGTGGGAAGAAGGCGTCTCGTAAAACAACCTCGGCTGGCGGCGCCGGGTTGGACCTCCAGAAAGTGGCAGAAGAACAGAGGCTCTTGCTGCTTGATGAGAGGGAGAGGATGGAGGCAGCGCTGAAGGCCAGGAGGGAAGAAGAACTGCTGGAACCCAACAAAGCCTCGTCCGCTGACGGAGCCGGAGCAGCTGTCGCCAACGGATATTGTAAAGACAGCAAGGGAATGGGGGGCGGGAGTCAAGCAAGTGCAAAAGATGAGAAGGCAGCAAGTAGAATCAAAGCAGAGGCCTATGGCTTAGGGGCAGATGGATCAAATATGAGTGATGTGTCAAACTGTAACAGCATGTCAAGAGGTTCAAGTTCAGCTGATGGCTCAGAAGAAAACTTAAAACTGACCGGTGGTAATAAAAGTGTAACAGGCTCCAAAACAGGACAGAAAGGTTCGCTCAAGTCCAAAGGTAAGTCCAACTCACGTAATATGCTATTTCTTACAACACAGGTCTGAAAGCACAAGTGACTGTAATTGTGACTGGGAAAGAATAATGACTGCCTCTTCAATGTCAGCATAATACGGTATTGTTATATTTTGTTCTTTACTGATATTTCAGATATTATATCAGATATTACCCGCCAACCATTAGGCAAAGATGCTTTCTCTAAAGCACAAGACAGTAAAGACCTGTGTGGTCAAGATGGCTCAGATGGGTCACAGCACACAGGTGAGTTTGAGTAACCCGCAGAATTGAGTCAATATTATTAAGTATTAATAATAGGTTATAGGTATATGAGGTATTGAGTACCTCATTTCGTTTGATGGACGACTACTGCTACAATGTGATGGGAATGAGTTTGGTATTTGTTTACGTATCGAATGTAGTAGTATCCAAAACGCAAAAAATAGTATCCAAATCCAAATTAAAGCAACGACTCGACTCCAAGTATCAACTGTAGGCCTAGTTTATTGTCTTTAATGCATAATCACATCTGAATTGATGATAAATTATTTTATGTAACCTGAATATTGGACTTACTATATTTCAGTTCAAACAATCATTAAGTATTGTTTTACTTTTCAGGGGAAAGTGCAGCTCTTCATGGTCCAAATGGGAAGAAAGATCCTCGTTCTGCCAAGAACAGCATGAAGAATCACAGTGACGGAACAGGTAAAATATTGCATAATGCAAAGTAAAAAAATGCCATTGAAAAGCAATGGTAAATAAACCCATGATATATGTCTTCCACAGTATCTAGCCTACGCTTATTCAAGCTGGTCATATTGTATTACATAATCTAATAAAAACCATTTCCTTCCTATTTTAGTCCACACTCATTTTTTACAAAATGCATGGTTACAGCATTTATACGATGCCATGCAAAATATGAAATAAGATAAAAATAAAGATCTTCTGTTTTACTTTCTTCAAGGAATACATTTTTTAAGGTTTCCTTTTACTTGAACTGGAAGTGCATTTTGAACCGTAAATCATGACGTACAGGACCTTGACAAGGAGGCAATATTCCACATATGAATTAATGATAGCTTCTACACTTCTGAATGCATCATTGTCAAATAAATGATTAATGCGATTTCTAACGCTTGACTGATCTCTGTTCAGCCCCAATACAGTACATACATTATATTATAGATCGTATATCTCTATTATATCGTGCAAATATTAAAATGTCCAATGGACCATTGTTCATTCTCCAGATTCGACGAATGACCAAATGATGCAGGATTCAAATAAAGAAGGGCATTCAGAGGGGAAATCCAGCTCTTCTGGTACAGATGGGCATTCAGATACCAGCAGCACCAAGCAGACGACAGGTGAATATTCAACCTATATTAGCCAAAATGCCTCCGAAAGCACTGAAGGAATTTGGGTAAACGTGGCATAACCAGCATTACCTTTTGTAGAGGAACAAAGCAATGGGGATGGTTGTAGCCTGGATCAAAACCACTTAAGTGGATCTGAGGGGATGGAGGTCTCTGGGGTGTCTGCAGAGTCCTCAGGGCTGAAGAGACCAGGGCCAGGTGCACTGTCTGGTAAACAGCTGCATGTCTCAAGGAGCTCTGCAGTAGATGTAGCCAGTAGATGTAGTCATGATGGAAATTATCATCGTTGTCTTTGTCCCCAATGTTAAAGAGATGGATGACTTAATCTAAAAACGTAAATTAACAATAGCATACCACAGAGGGATGCATCCACTACGCACCTACCTGATATCTTGATGTTAAGAAGTGTATTAATATACATCTCAAAGTACATTTTTCAACTCAGTCTCTTGCTCCTGGCTACATTGCCAGGAGGAAAAATAAACTCCATAGATTCAATCAGTTTGAAAGAATAGAAGGAAATCTACCAAGTTTGCAATGGATATCATGGAACATAATTTACTGATGCCCAATGCCACATTACAGATTTTTGTTGTCTATCTCTTTAACTATACAATATTATTTATATAAAACTTTTCATTGCATATTTGTAACATTTGTGGATGCATATTCTTTTTTCAGTAGACAATGCAGACCAAAGCATTGAAAATGAAAATGAGGAGACAGAAGATTCTGCTGCAAAGGCAAAATGCAAAAAGCAAGGCCCACTGCTACCAGACTTGTTCATTGGTAAGTCAAGTGTGTGTGTGTTGGTAGTTTGAGTGGATTCTAAAGCTATTGCAATAGATAAATCAAGCTCACAGACTTGTTTTCGAATAACCTATTGAGCCGTAGAATCCATGTGAACAGAACAGATATGTTCTGTGGTCTGTGTCAGACCCAGGGGTGCAGTTTGTCAGTGGGCTGTCGGACGTGAACGCCATCCTGGGAGAGAACGCAGAGATTATGTGTAAAGTGAGCAGTGAAGACTGTGAAGGAGCCTGGTTCAAAGACAACCAGAAGGTCAGCCCTAAACCGCAAACAAACAACAAACTGATTTCCCTTTTTATTCTTATCTTATCTGGGAAAGAACAGCAGGCAAATGACATCTGTTAGCCGCATTGTTAAATCATTTTCTCGATGCTTTAATCCTATTTGAACGAGAATGCTTTAGTTGTGTCACACTGTCAAAACCATTGATTCTCATTTGTATTTCGACCATATGTTCCGCCACAGTTATCAGCAAGTGATGATTTTCAAATAACCAAAGACGGCTCAACCCATAAGCTGATTATCAACAACTGCAAGGAGGAGCACTCTGGGAAGTATCGCTTTGAAGCTGACGGCCGCAAAACTGAAGCTGTTATCTATGTCAAAGGTCTGGATACTGTCTTCAACATTACGTCATGTGTCATCATTTATTTGATGTTAATATATATTAATAATCAAGATTCATATCGGTAAATCAAGACATTTGCCTGTCTGACGCTGATGTCGATGTTCCCAACTGTGGTCTAATAATGATTGAGGTAATAATGATTTTCTGTTACTATGTCATCGTAACAGTAGTTTCTTTGCAGACCCCCCGCGGTTCACTGAAGAGGACCTGAGTGTGTTCAGTAAGCCTGTGGTCATCAAGGTGGGGCAGAACGCCGTCTTCCAGCTGCCCTTCCACGGCCAGGAGCCCATGAAGATGCAGTGGTTCAGGGAGGGCGAGGAGCTGCTGGAGGACCACGGCGTGAGGGTAGAGCGGGGTCCGGCCCACAGCCGCCTGCTGCTCAGCAGGTGCTCGCGGAAGAACGCCGGGGAGATCAAGTTCCGGCTCAGGAATGATCACGGGACCACGGAGGTCATCACACAGCTGGTCGTGCTGGGTGAGGGATTCAGTTCGGGGAAAGGGAGTGTTGGTGTCAGAGAAGGGAAGGTCAGGGCAGGCTTTTTCTATCACAGTTTGAACCAGAACTAAGCTCCTGTGCTTCTTGGTGTTGGTTACTTTGGTGAATCTGTTTATAACAGACTTTTTAAACTGAGCCATTAGATAAGGACAGTTTCATTTACCAATCCATATTTATTGGCAAACTCCTTTTAGGGGCACAAAATAGATAATCCTGGAATGCTAAATATAAAAAACATAATTTATACAATTAATTTTTAGAGGCATACTAGAATCCACTATTTCCGAAATAATGAGCTTTTCTGCATCTCATTATAACCGAAGTACCGAATAACGAAGAACCCAGTGTCCATCGATGGCAGGCAGCTGACGGCTGACGGCTGCGCTCTCCCCCTTCCAGACAGACCCACCGTACCCCAGGGCCCCGCCGAGGTGGTGGACAGCTCCCCCACCGCCATCGAATTCAAATGGAGACCTCCGAAGGACGAGGGCGGTTGTCCGCTGCTGAGCTACACGCTGGAGCGGCGACAGGTGGGCCGCAACACCTGGAAGAAGCTAGGGGAGGTCCCGGCAGTGGCCGGGTACCGTGACACCGATGTGGAGCACGGCCGTAAATACTGCTACCGTATCTGTGCGGTGAATGCAGAGGGCGTCAGCGACGTGATGGAGACAGACGACCTCCAGGCTGGGACGTTAGGTGAGCCGTTGTGGAGCGTGGGCGACTGTTGCATAACTTCCGACAACATAGATTGGCGTCATTACACTGTAGACTTTTGACTTTATCGGTTGTACTGAATTTGTTAAACCAACGAGTTTTTGATATTGAACAAACGCCCTTTTGAAGCATATATCATGTTGCAGGCCATCATCTAGGCCATTCAAAAATGATCACGTCTCAAAAGTAATGAGATGAATTGTACATTGATGTTGAATGCCATGTGAAATCCTGCAGCATTTCCCGGTCCTCCTTTGCCACCCAAAGTGGACGCTGCCTCCAAGGACTGCATCACCCTCTCCTGGGCCCCGCCGTCCTTCACGGCGGGCTCCCGTATCCTGGGATACTCTCTGGAGAGACGCAAGAAGGGCAGCAACCTCTGGAGCTCAGTGGGGGATCTCATCACAGGTCAGACATTCTCCACACGGTCTAGTGGCGCTCTTTTCCTGTTCCTTTTTGTTTTATTAGTAATAATTCGAATGAACTTCATTTATGTCAAACTTTTACAGTAATAAAGTGCCTCACAAGATGAAAACAGACACGGTTATGAGCACAGTAAACTGAAACTCGAAAACGCAGATACATCGTATATATGGATTGCCTATATCCAAGCCAGTATGTAAAATAAGAAAGTAAAATGTAGAATAAAACAAAATAATAATATATCTAATAATAATAGTTTTTATGAAAATACAGAGAATAATAAGAGAAGAAAAAAAACAACAACAAAGAAATGCAAAGAAAACATTACATAAACCCTGTCTAAAGTGGTGAGTTTAAAAGATTATCGCCTGTACTACACACCGCCACATAACCCAATATCATCTTTGACCGGTGCTAAGAATCCCAACCATGTTATGTGTTGTTGCTTGTAGGGAAGACGCATGCCGTGAAGGACGTCGTGGAAAGCATGGAGTACGAATTCCGAGTGGCGGCCGTCAACCAATCAGGAGCCGGGGAATTCAGCAACCCCTCCGAATTCGTATTCGCCCGAGACCCCAAGAGTAGGTCCTCCACCTGTTTCCAGAGCAACAACATGACCTACCATTCACTCAGATCCGGCTTATCGCCGTAATCCACGTCTCACCTGTCTCCCCAGAGCCCCCGGGTAAGGTCACGGACCTGAAGGTGACGGACCGGTCGTACACACACCTGTCGCTGGCCTGGACCAAGCCCGAGGCCGTGGCGGGGCTGCAGGACGAGGCCCGGGGCTACCACGTGGAGATCCGCCCCGCAGAGCTCTCCGAGTGGTCCCGCTGCAACGTCACGCCCTCCATCCTGCCCTCCTACTCTGTGAAGGGGCTGCGCTCCATGGAGATGTACTGGGTCAGGGTGTTTGCCGCCAACGAGGGTGGGGAGAGCCCCCCTACTGAGCTGGAGAACTATGTGCTGGTCATGCCGATGCCCGGTAAGTGAGATCCCCGAATGCGATAAAAAGATGTGGCGTATGGGGTGACCCACTTCATGGTTCAAGAGGTTTGATTTGTTTTCATTTCACTGTATACTTGTGTATGCATGGGACAAATCTCAAGATTCTAAATCTCTTGATTGGTTAGTTGATTAGTTGGTCTCACCATACGCCGTGTCACATTTGGGGATCTCATTCTTATGCTTCATATTGTTAATTATTGAAATGATCTCTATAGTGAATATCCCTCACTTATCTTACAGGTCATTGCAATGTTTATTAGATATGGAATAACAATGTAACAAGGACACTTTAGTGTCAGTAATGTGTAGCCATCTATGGTTTTTAATCCACCATACTTTCCTGCCTGCTCTTATGGTGTTACACACAATATTCTTGGCTACTGTTCCCCTTAACGTTGACTGGTTTAGTGGAGTTACGGCCTACTGTCCCAGGCGTTAGTCCATGGGGCCTTGCCCTTGTCATTTCCTTGTGTTTACTACATCCATATTTCAGTGAGGCCGCGGTTCACCGACCAGAAGATGAAGAGTTTTATGGTGGTCAGAGCTGGCAACTCTGTAAGGATAACGGTAAACTTTGAGGTGAGGTTGCACTTTCTTCAACTACATTATGAGTTATGACTCTAGGAATATATCACCGCACAGTGCTATGGGCTGAAATCCGATTTTCCTTATTTATTTAACCTTTATTGAACAAGCTCTTTACTGAACAAGTCTCATTGAGATTTAAAACCTATTTTTCAAGAGAGCTGACAAAGAAGCAATATAAAATCACATATTCTACGCTAAAACAAGCAGCAATGAACCAATGAACACACATAACCTTTAACTGAACACCTTATAAAAATCAATCTTCTGACATTGAGGAAAGAGGTGAATGTGTGTGTGGTTTGCAGGCCATGCCACTGCCCCAGGTGTTCTGGCTGAAAGACAACGTCCCCGTGGCAAAGAGGGTCACCGTGAGCAACTGCGACAGCTCCTCCCAGCTGCTGATTCCGTCCTCGGAGCGCTCCGACACAGGGGTCTATTCCATCACGGTGAAGAACCTGGTGGGCCAGGAGACCTTCAGCCTGGAGGTCAGGGTGACAGGTAAACCCTGGCCGGCAATAAACCGTGTCTCTCTTGTCTTTGACAACACAGCGTTAAAAGATGCCACCCGGTGGCTACACCCGGTAATGCCTTTAGTACACAGGCCATACGCTGCATAAGTGGTACCAGGTTCGATTCCATCAATCGTTTCACTCTAAACTGTTAAGGAATAGAGTCAGCCGAACTTATAACAATTAGTCACATTTAATAAGTAATAAACATGAAATAACATACAACAAACATACATCAAACATACATACATCCCAGGCCTCAGATGGGAGTTCACCCTGCGTCTCTCTAAGGAGTCCAATGCATTGGCAAAAGCAATGCCTTGTTATACAAAGGCAGACAGGTCTCAGGAAGAGTGAGAACAGCTCTGCTGCCCAATAAAACCGTAGCATTGGTTAACCAGATGGTAGTAAACAATTGATGGAATCGATCTCCTCATGTGTGTATTAGAGGGGGACGTAACCGTGCCTTCTTACTGGGAGTCTTTGACCCTTGACCGCCCTAAGGGCGTCAAGGGAAAGGCACATACCAACAAAGGGCGGTTAGAGAAAGGGAAAATAGTAATTTTCCTATTACAATGCCATGGTACATTTGGTACGCTCTCTCCCTCAACGCACGCTCCTGTCCCCCTCCACTCTCCTGTCCATGAAGGAACAAATACACAATATACAGATATATATTAACAAACAAAAAGCTGTAAAGATGAATACGGTTACAATCCACCCACTTCCCGTGCCGTGTTCCAGACGACCCGAAGCCGCCCGGCCCAGTCACGCTGGAGGAGAAGGTGCCCGGCACGGTGACGGTGTCCTGGGAGCCGTCCCCGGACGAGCGGCGCGACGACCGGCTGCACTACGCCGTGTGCACGCTGGACTCCTGCCGGCGCACCTGGAGCACGGCGGCGGAGCGGCTGTTCAACAACCAGCTGACCGTCTGCAACGTCATGCAGGGCCGCGAGTACCACTTCTGGGTGTACGCCAAGAACGACATGGGCACCTCGGCGCCCTCCGTCTCCCCCACGTGGGGCACGGAGAAAAAGAAAGGTGCGGAGGAGTGCGCCGGGGGTGGGGGGGGGGG
>JAOPJL010000001.1:14394037-14404166 GCA_027123545.1 Trisopterus esmarkii
CCCCCCCCCCCCCCCCCCCCCCCCCCCCCCCCCCCCCCCCCCCCCCCCCCCCCCCCCCCCCCCCCCCCCCCCTTTTTCAATTACGCCTTCATTAAAAACCAAATTAGGAACTGACCTTCCAAACATACTAGCACAGGGAAGAGTAAAGAAAGGCAAAGACGTGTACTTTAACACACTGATTTCTAATTAAAAGGAGGACTCTCAATGTTATCTTCCGAAAGGTCTCCTTCACCGTTACCTCGTCCTCTACAATCAGCTCTGATTAGAATAAGACGTCTTCTTCCTAAAGTCTATACTCTCAGATTAGGAGCAGCAATGTTCTCAAAGGCTATCACAAAATGTGGACCATTTTTTCCAAGGTATATTCTGGAAAAATGGGTTGAATTCTATGTCTTCGTTTCTCAGTACATCCCACAGTGTGTAGAAAAGGTTTAAGATGGAGCAGATTGCTGGTGGGTCCAAAAGCTCACAAAACAGTCAATAGCTATTACCTGGGCCAGAAAATGAACTTTGCCATAAAAAAAAAAGGAAAGGTAAGAAAGATTTAACTCTGGTTAATGGACACTGACACCAAAGACACGGCAGTGTCCGATATATAACGGATAACGGATGAAGAGTGTTACCCGCAGCCTCATGATGAAGCCTGGTAATCTGAGAGCTAAATCAACAATCTATGGCCAGAGAGATGAGACAAGACCGATCGATGGCCGTTAGGAACACCTCTGTGATTGTGTACTCATCAGTTTCCAGCAGCTAACCGCTGTGAACTTTAATGTGCCTCAGCTAAATGACCAGCGAGGGCGGACACCACCAGAGGTCATGTTCAAACTCTAAGATCCCCTCGCCCCCATGTGCAACCCTATTCTTCCCCCAGCTAATCGGCTTACTGTGATATTCCAGGTCATTGTTTCCGGCTGAGGGAGCCGTCAATTCTAGTTGAAAACGTGCACGGTTCGGCGATTAGACCAATAGAGGGCTTTATTGCATTATTATATAGAGATCGAGTGATTCAGCATGAAGACGAATGGGGGATCTGACTCCAGGAGACGTGCAGAAGTCATGAGCTGCCGTAGCGGAGGGGGTCACCGCAGAGATACTGCATTATACTGATTGATTATGGGACTGACAGACATTATAGGTGAGCCCAGTCTAACATGATGTACGGTCGTACCTTGTAAACCCAAAAACAGAATCCAATTAATCACCACTTCCGCGCATCCATGTTGGCTACGGCCAACACAGCACTCGTCAGGGCACTCGTGGTCAGCGTGGACGTAAACATGGCCGCTAGAAAGAAGAACGATGTTCGGCTCAATCCAGGCTACCTATCAACTGGCGCTGCCCCGCCGCGCTTCGCATGCTAATGCCAACACTTATTGATCCGTGGTGTAGTAGTGGCTTTAAATACACATCCTATACCCCTGAAATGTCCAATAAAGACGTTACAATACAGTAACAAACTACGCTGCCCATATTCTTGCAGCGTACACGGGGTGAGCCGTGGTGTAAAAGAACGGGGTATAGGATGTGTAGCCGTGGTGTAAAAGAACCGTGGTTCTGTAGCGGGAGCATCGTTTGATAGAGCCGAGAAAAAAAGAGATCAAATAGGCTTCTAAATATGTGCGATCCTGTGCATACTGCTGACAGTGTGGAATACGTTGGGTCGGCAGGAATGAAAGAGGGGTGCAAACCAAAAGCCCTCGGCCCCCCCAGCAGGAAGGCAGTACATCAGTGTAAAGCTGGCCATCTGCTGCGTGTCAAAGCCAACGTTGGCCGTGCGGACAGGAGAGAGAGGGAGAGCGAGGACAGCCGCCGAGGTGGAGTTCATTCATGCGGTCCAAATGCGATTTCAAATATCATAAACAATACAGAACGCAACACAAAACGTCTTTAAGGGACAAGGATGATCACATTTTGTGTTTGTGAGGCGAGGAGAAACATTAGAAATATGAAATGTCGCGTTCAGAAGTAGAAATAAACGGTAACATTCTGTACCATCAAATCACCATCAGTGTAAGGAAATATGAATAAATATTGAACCAGCACAAGGGCAAAATGTGGTTTTTTGTATGTGGTTTATGAACCTGTTCAGCGGCGTGGTGGTGACTGTGGCTCCAGTCCAGTCTCCAGCTAGAGGCAGACTAGCTGTGCAGACCTATGCTGTGCTCTGTGCGGTGTCCTCATGCAGTGGGTCAGGAGGACTAAAGAGCAGAGGCTCTGTCACCTCTGATGAAGACGAGGATCCTATGGAACAGACGTGTGAGACATAATGTCGTTAGGGAGCAGGTCCAGGGCTCAGGCGTATTGATCAAGTTCACCTTTCAGGTGGACAGGGGGAGTCAGACCCACTACCTCTTAGCTGGACGCCACGCAGGCTAGCCCCGGAACATTCTCCTCCCCCTTTTAAAACAACTGAATTAAACAAAAGAATGAACCTGTCCCTCTAAATGAGCATTTCAGACATATTCCTGTTCTTAAATTAATTCATAAATAACAACCTTTTTTATCACACTTTATTTTTTATTCGTAACATTTGCTCTTGTCTTTATTTTATTTATAAATGAATTGATGTATGATTATTGTTCGTCTTCCTCTCCTTCTTCTTCTTCTTCTTCTTCTTCTTCTTCTTATCATAAATGGGCCATTATTTCCTCTTGGCTTCTTAAAGGAACCTAACGGATGGCTGACAAGCCTCCGGGAGCAGCTCATGATGTGAGTTATAGAGGGTATGGCCTGATGCTTGCATCATGGGTAATTCTGCACAGCGAGCTTTATGTGGTTCACTGTCATTCATTCACTTGAGCAATTACTGTTCTAAATATTTAGATCAGTTGGCGGTGTTTCATTATTCCTCTCTTTTTGACAGATAACAAGCAGACAAGAGTGGAGAGAGCTGCCATGATTAAAGGTTACTCCTGGGACCAATGTGTGCGTTGCTTTGGAAGCATAATACATTGGGTAATGTGTTTTTTGGTGTGCTTTTATATCATAAAGCATTAAGCAAACCCTTGCAATCAATCCATCGAAGTGAAAAGTGGCATTCCTACATTTTGTCTTGCAGACACCGGTGTGGCAGCAGTGGAAAAATGTATTTAAGTTGTAAACGAATAAGGAGGACACAAATCCTGATTTTGTTATGCAGCAGGCCTAGATTTGACAGCAGCGCGCTGCGGTGGACTCTATATATATCATTCATATCGACTGCTACTTCCACAGCACATTACTGTTAAAGATTGCATTTTCCCTCCATTTTGTAAAGAAGAGGCAGGCTCTTTTTTCTTGGGGGGGGGCGAATCTCTAAACCTTTCAGCTGCATGCTGGGAAACAAGATAAGGCGAAAATATCAATTCCCATGATAGATGTACGTTTATTTGTGGGGCATCACTAAGCAGTTTTCCCTTAAAGGGAAGCACACGCCAGGGCGGACGATGTCAGTACCTACAGGGGAGCTGCACAATAACCAAGAAAGGGGTGGATATTATGGTACTTTAGTAGCGTGACGGGGCCTGGTGCAGCACCACCCAGCCCTGGTCCAGCTGTTAGACCATTTCAGCCGGCTTTGAGCAGTTTCAGAGTGTGACGGTGTGGCCTTTGTTTGAGTGGCTGTTTAATACTACTATTATGCTTCATTTCATTTCACTGGGTCGACATGTGCATACAACCGTGTGAAACGACACAAGCAGTATCACACCCGTATGTTTACACCCTTTGATGAAAAGGCACATTGGAATTGGGATCTTAATGCGTGGAAAAACTCAGCATCCATATACTTTGTCAGCTGTCACTCTCGATGCCGTGTGGTGCGATCTGTCTCCCAATGAAGCAATGATTCACAGTTTTTCGTCATATATTAGGGGCACTCCCACTGTGAATCCATTTATCTTGGCAGCCGCCAACCCGACAAAGGATCAAACGAGCAGCAGAGCAGACAATGAACACATGGCACCCCAGGAAAGCAACATGGCAGAATAGGATGAAATGGTCGCTCGCTGTTTCAAAGGCCAACTAACCCGCTCTGAAAAAAAGACAATCATAATTGCTGGCTGTGTCTCATCACGTCACTAAGACAATGACATGGTCTACGCTAGCTGCTGACCGTTACTGTTGTGCAAGAGAAGATGTTTCACGTTCTCCACTGCTGCTCACGTTCGTATTTCAGCAGTTGAAAGAGAGAGAGCGAGACGACCACTTGGTTAGTGTTGTAGTATCAGACGTACACTAGTCTACGATGGCTCCGGGGCTCGGCCAAATGCCACCTGGACTTTAATATATGTCATAGGTACATGGCCTGTCAAGCCCTTTGAGACTGTACCTGTGATTAAGGGCTATAAAGATCAAATCGAATTGAAAAGTGTACGAACATACGCCCCTGCATTCTTAACATAGCATCAACATCAGCTAAACTACCATCAGCTCCTCAGGTTCACCAATTACAATCAAAGAAGGCACGGGCATAGCATACGGAGAATAAGACGAAGGCACGAAGATTATTCCTCACGTATGCCCTGCATGCAGCGCGCTGCTATTTCAGTCGCCTCAATAATAAATTAAAGGAATGTATAAAAAAAAAAGCCAGACTGGGGCACAGAGGAATTAAGTATTCATGACAATCTGGAATTGGAAAGAAGTGAAAAAGGAACGCAGAGGATTTGTGGGATCAGGAATAGAATGAATGGGAAGTGGAGAAGATAACAGAACAATGAGGAGGACGGTGACACCAGTGATTGTTTAGCCACGTTAGCCTCTCCTGCATTGTTACTACCATTAGTGTGCACATTCCTTGGTTCTTCCTGAAGTATAAGGGGAAGCCATTCCAGCGTAATTGGGTCTGGGGAGAAAGGCAATTATGACCGAATGTGCCACAAGGATGTTGCGTCAACGCCCTTCGTCGAGCTAATATATTCATACCAAACTGAGTACACACGTACACACGGGATACATCAATCAGCTCCTTCCTTTCTGTGTGTGTGCGTGTGTGTGTGTGTGTGTGTGTGTATTTTATGGTAATATGGTCCAATACATTTTTCATTATTCGTTTCATGTCCAAGTCATGAAAAAAGGAAATGAATCAAAGCTGGTATGACCTTAAGATCAAACTGGACGTCAAAGTCCTTCAGAAGGGCCCTCAAAGCAGAACAGCACACCACATGACTTCTTGCAAATGCTGTGTTTGATATCAGAAAAATAAAACTGTCACAAATCTGACCATAAGCAAGATTTAGGGAAGGAAGTCAAAACGTTCAGAGGGTGTGTTCATCAAAGCCAATCAGAAAATATTAGAAAATGTTCTTCACTAGATTTATAGAACAGCTTTTTCTGACAAAGCACAACTGTTTTCCAGCTGCTCTGTGCAAGAGACTCAGACTGCACAGGACTTATGATTCACTAATGTCACAAATTGTGCATCACACCCTCCAGCGTATGCTGATGTGAGGACACAACAGTGGCATCCTGAGTTTTGTTCCCCCTTCTGTTGTCTATTTTTACTCTCCGTACTTTTAGTTATTACACAACTGCTCTGTGTTGCTCCTGTCTACCACTGTAGAAAAAAACAGCGATTAAAGGGGCAGTATGTTCAATTTAGGGGTATCTCATTTATATATATAATATATATATATATATATATTATATATATAAATATTCATGAGTATGTTTTAATTAGTGTATAATCCCATGAAAATAAGGATCATTGAGTCTTTATTAATTTAGAATGAGCCCTTTATGTGCACATAGAAAGCAATGACCTATAGTTTACCAGACCAAATAACTAAATACAATTTATAAATCGATCAAGGAACCTCATGACTTGACACATGGCTCCTTGATGCTGTCTTAGACCATGACATGCTTTTGGAAATACATACTGGCACCTTACACAATACAGGCCTGTACAGGCCACCGTAGATTCTCATATGTCGTTAGAAAGGCTAGAAGCCATTCAATTCTACACACTGAGCCTTTAACCTCAAAACATTTTAAAGCATCTCTGACCACGAAAGTAATGCCTAGTTTCTGGCAACAACGCAAACAAGCAGAATCCATCAAATGTAGAATGAGTGATTTTCTGGATCAATACAGCATATGGAACGCGCTGTTCCTCTTGCAAGCTGCCACTTTGACATGCAGCATAGCAGGAAATAATGTGTGAGGCGTCAAGCACTTGAAAGACCAAAATCATGTGAAAATCGTCCCAGCATCAATATACTGTAATTGCTATTATGTCATGGAGGGAAGGATTCCTGGATTGATTCGAAGGCCTCTTCAGCACAATATTAAATGCTGTCGGCAATCTGTCTGGCTGTCTGTCTGTGGATCCATAACCCTCGTTTCCCCTTTCATTATCTATCATAAGTTGGCTGTCAAGTGGTACAACAGAAGCAAAAGGCAAATTGCAAACACGCTTCGTCAAAAATGTTGTTAATTTCAGATAGTCACGTCTCCATGTAGACATTGTATGGATGGGAAAATTGCCACTTTGATAACTGAAGTTCATCAGGCCGTACGTGTGTCGTGTGCTCAGACTTGTGGATGCTAGGACGCAGTGAAATGCGAGCAGCAGCTTCCCCTGTGACGATTCTCCTCCAAGTATAATTTATTGACACCCTGATCAGACGCAGCATGCTGATCCACAATGCAAGTCAAAAACAGTCCCACAAATATAGAGACTCAGACTGCACAGGACTTAGGACTTAGGGGTGTGTTATTTCACTATCTTTTGCTTTAAAAGACAAAGCTCAATCTTGTTTCAATACAAATTATGCAATATGTCACTATACTGTATACTGTACTATATGATGCGAGTACTGTCTATGTATATTTCTGAATTGGTACCCTAGGGGTTCTCCATTTTATCTATCACCATAGCAACACAATCACATTAGAAGCACACAGAATATGGGCGGCCTGTTCCTCTTAACTCAATACTTCAAGGAAACAGTATTAATTATAGGGAGCATTCAATTTCATCCTCCTGTGCCATTTGGACCACATTAAAAGTAATGAAAGTAATACAAAAGTAACAAAATAATGATGACAACGAAAACAGTGTACATTGACCAAACTAACCATGAACTGATTCGTAAATACGGCGGTCATAAAAGGTAGGTATACAAAAACATGTTTTCAAGGTTAGGGTCCTGTCCTTTGCTTTCAGAATGTTGTCTTTATACATGCTTGTGAGGAAAAATCGACCAGCCAAGCAATTTAATTCTGAAGACTTTCTTTTTAAGAACCAATATGGCAATAGGGTGAAATCCTCATATGCATTCTGATTTCTTTCTAGAGAATTTCTTCATTTCAATAAGTCCTTCGACTGCATGATTGAATTTCAAAAGGCTGGGAATTGAATACAACCTTGTGTTGCTATCAATCTATTCAGCAGCCTTGAAGCATAATTACTCAAATTCCATACATTATATATATGCTAGTTTAATTTCATTCTATAAGATAAACTGCTATAGCAGTGCATTGTGATGTTTTTTCATCATCTTTTCTTCTTCCAGTTAATTAATATCCAAATGTCATTGTCAAAACAGGTAAAAGATGGTTAGACAGCATATTAATGAGTATGCCGAGGAAGTCCATCTGAATTATTGACGACCATGCCCTTCTATTGAACTGCACTAGAACATCTATGTAAATGCTGCACCACAAACAGAATTGCCCAAAATGCCTTATGGTGCCTCTTTGTGGTGCTGCTTATCAGTATGTACTCTCTGCCCATAGTGTGGAGGCTGTAATTTAAGTCTGTCTTTGCAGCACCCAGGAGACCAAAAAGAGATTGGAAAACGCTTCAAGCGCGCTGTTGTTCCACAGTGCGGCTCCAAGCGTCAAGCTCCACACAGGTGCAGAGGTGCAATTCGGATACCTGTGTGTTTTGTCTTTGCCCAACTGCTCTTCAGGAGACACACACCAACACCCACTGCGGTCCCGTCCACGGAACAAATGAATAATACTGCGAATATGTGTACCCGGATCCAGAAGACAGAAACACTTTCATACCACAGCTTTCCTTGGAACAAATTTTCATATTTTTTTATGTTGTGATTTGTCCCAACAGAAACTCCTGCATTGTTATTTTTCACATACGCAGAGATTTTAAGTGGAGTGAAGATCTATGTAGAGGCAGACAGGCACAGTTTATTTTCAGCTCTCACAGAGTTGGGAGTTAACACGCTTGGACAGGCTTAGAAATACACAGAACTCTAAACCTCTTGGTGAAGACACACATATGATGCACACACTGGCGCCACCATAACTCCATATAATGCATTTTCTGTAATGCACACACACACACTCACACACACACACACACGCACACGCACACGCACACACACACACACACACACACACACACACACACACACATCCCCCCCACGTCATTCTCATGTGCATGCCTTGGCACTACATTTCTGCGGATGAGCCAAGCTGAATGAATGGCTGCTGGGGAAGAGGCTCTCTACTGCATGGAAAATGGAGGATATAAATAAACCCACGCAGGTTTATTTATACACAGGATAGAGGATGAAAGACGATCTCCCAAAGCAGATGATAAAGCATCTTTAAAAAGTATGTCCCAGTTGTACAATCTCATTTCCCCATACAGGTGTTGAGTGGAATCCAGGTAAGCAGCACAGCGCTGAACAACCAGTCGGTGAATCACCGCAAACAAATCCCCTGAAAACTCCCCTCCTCTCATTAGCCAACTCATATGGACCGCAGCGGATCTGTACCAGGATCTGTCCTATGGGAGGCTCCTCTGCTACAAATTGGATGATTAACAGTCAGGGAGAGGCGGGATTGGGGCATTTGGCCGGGCTGTGAGCGGCTCAGTGGAGAGCAATTGGCTCTGAGGGCTGAGCGAGCAGATGGGCCCGCTCAGACACCAAGGTGGACCAACCGGCAGAGTATGCGTCCTCTGAAAACCCATCCTACTTCACACACCCTCCGTGTGTGTGTGGTGGGGTGCTCCCCTCGTCCGTCTCTGATTGAGGAATCTGGGACAGCACCGCATCGGGCTGTGGGCTCTGGGTGTCTACTGGGTGTGCGGTGACAATGCATCACTGAGGTACCTGTCGTGGGCTCCGTGCAGCCGTCTGCAGCAGTAGCCGCTTTCAAAAGCTGCGTTCCCTACAACAAAAAAAAAACGGAGCATAAATAAATAGGCTACATCTGCTCCGGCGATGCACATGGCAGCCCACTGGCTCCCTAAAACAGAGCTGGCTCCGCCTCCGGCTCCTCCCCCTCTCCATTAATTATGCAGCTCAATGCAGCACTCTGACTCCCCACTGCAGCTCACCCACACTACAGCACTCTCTACTACCTCTCCGTGGACCTCTCTCACTCACTCTCTCCTTCTCTCTCTCTCTCTCTCGCTCGCTCTCTCCCTCCCTCTCTCGTGCTCTTTCCGTCTCTTGCTTGCTCTCTCTCTCTCTCTCGTTCTCTTTCAGTCTCTCGCGCTCTCTCTCTCGCACTCACCGATGTATTGTTTGTCTGTGCTTTTTATACAAATGGAAACCTTGCACAGCCCACCCCACGCTGGCATCGACCAATATTTATGGCTGTTGCATAATCATGTTGTTCTTCTGGTGTAATGCTCTGCAAAGACTTGAAGATACGCCCTCTGTATTTATCTTCTCCCCGAAGACGCTCCGTTGATTTACTAAAGACAGAGAATATCACTTACACCGGTTATTTGGAGCATAGGCAGGCGCTCCACACATGTTACATTTATCATTATCTGCATTCATGGTGGGATGAGCTGTTTATGGACGCTATATATAACTAACCAGGCGACATGAAAAAATACAACAACACTCACAGCAAACACAGATGAAAGGAACGGCTTAGCGCACTGTGGCCGTGCAAACTCTCACATGACAGCTCACACACACTCACACGCACGCACGCACGTACACACACACACAGACATACACACACACACAGACATACTCACGCACACACAAACACACACACCTATACACACGCACAAATACAAACACACATACACACGCACAAACACACAAACACACACATACACACACACACACACACACACGGGCCCGGGGGGGGGGGGGGGGGGGGGGGGGGGGGGGGGGGGGGGGGGGGGGGGGGGGGGGGGGGGGGGGGG
>JAOPJL010000001.1:14506492-14523396 GCA_027123545.1 Trisopterus esmarkii
ATCCACTCCGCCTAAAAAACTTTTCTAGTTGGTGGCCCCCCCCCCCCCCCCCCCCCATCCTCGCATGTGCTTTAAATACCTTCCATGCTGAAGTTAATTTTAGTATGTTCATGAGGCCGGGCCAGGAGGTTTACCAGTCAAGAGTCAAACTGAGAGGCTCTCCTCTTGGTGGGAACAGAATCAGTCTTAGGTTTTTATATATATTCATATAGATATATATAAATATAAATCTACACGGGAAAAGCACTCAGAGCAAACATGTCAACGGATAAAGACTTGGAGGAGCTCAACGAGGAGGACATCGACGAGGATGAGCTCCTGGCCATGCTGTCTCCCGAGGAGCTCCGGGAGCTCCAGAGTGAGATGGACATTATCATCGCCCCCGACGACCGGGTGCCCGTGGGCCAGAGACAGAAGGACCAAACGGAGAAGCCTCCCACGGGGTCGTTTGACCACAGGTCTCTGGTGGATTACCTCTACTGGGAGAAGGAGTCAAAACGAATGCTGGAGGAGGAGCGAGTGCCTGCTACTCTGCTGCCCAGTGAGGTGAGGGAACACTGTTGTTATGTTCTTATGAGCATTTGTCACACATTCATAGTGAAACACCGAGTTGGCAGATATCCTTTCAAGACAGCATTAAATGTGTGACATCAAGTGTGAATTATTTAAATGTGTCGTCTTTATCAGAAAACCTTGAGGGAAGAGGCTGTGAAGAAGGAGGAAGAAGAGAAGGCGGACAAGGATGTTGAATATGTGTACGAAGAGGTGATCATTGAAGAGGAGGCTGTCAACGGTGTTGAAGAAGAAACAGTCACAGAAGAGGTAATCGAGGAGATTGTGGAGGCAGTGAAAGAAGAGCAGGTTCCCTCTGGGAGTGATACCCAAGAGGTGCAATCGCCTGTGAGCACCGATAAGCAAAACGATCTGGATGCTTCAAAGCACAATGAAGACAGCCAGCCCAGTAAGCCCAGTACCGTTGAAAATCCCCCATTAGATGAGGTGGAGGAGAAGGAGAGTGAGAAAGAGAGTGAAAGCATCGTTGAGCAAAAGCAAAGCACTAGAGAAATCCAAGAGGCCGTGGACTCGACCTCCGTCAAAGACCCAGAAACAAAACCACTTCCAGATGAGCCGATAGTGGACGAACCATGGCAAAAGCCACCAGAAAAGGAACCGAAGAAAATAAACAAACTGAAACTACCAAACCTTGCGCTCGGGGGCATTAAGCTGACATCGAGGCCCTCGGGCAACGAGACCAACCTGGAGTCCACCCTGGATAAAATGCGCAACAACAACCCCTCGGTCACTGAGGTGAACCTCAACAACATAGAAAACATTCCCAAGGTCATGCTGCTGGAATACGTCAACGCCTTGAAGAAGAACCGCTTCGTGAAGACCTTCAGCATCGCCAACACCGGCGTGGATGAGAACATCGCCTTCAACCTGGCCAACATGCTCCGTGAGAACCGCAGCATCGTCACACTGAACATCGAGTCCAACTTTGTGACAGGGAAGGGCATCGTGGCCATCATCCGCTGCCTGCAGTTCAACGAGACCCTCACAGAGCTGCGCTTCCACAACCAACGGCACATGCTGGGTCACCACGCCGAGATGGAGATCTCGCGCCTGCTGAAGGCCAACAACACCCTACTGAAGATGGGCTACCACTTTGAGCAGCCGGGGCCGCGGATGGTGGTGACCAACCTTCTCACCAGGAACCTGGACCTCCAGAGACAGCTAAGGAAGGAGGATCAGAAGCAGCAGCAGGTCAAAGAGCAAAGGGAGGCATTGCAAATGTACGAGAACAGCCTGAACCTGCCCCCTGGTTTGTTGGAGATGCTGGGCTACATACCCTCCTTAGAGATCTTACGGAGTCACGGTCTTATCCCCCCGTCTGTAGGGCAGAGCAGTGGGCCCTCAGCTCTCAATGGCCAGACAGACGCTCAACCCACACAACCGCCACGAAACCAGCCCAGAGAGAACCACACCACCAACAGCATTCCAAAGCCCCCCAGTGCCAGCGAACCAGCGAACCCTATAAAGGACGTCCACTTGAGGAGGACCCCCAAGAAACGCGACCCCTTTCTGGACCTGGACCCAAGGGAGGAGATGAGAGCAGACAGAGCCAGCTTCCATCTGAGGAAGACCACCAGTGCGAGGGCCACAGAGTGCGAGGTGACGGCAGACGAGAGGGCCAATCTGAAGGACGTCATTAAGACCTTGAAACCCGTTCCCCGGAGACGAGAGCCGGCGATGGTTCAGTTGACACCGCGAGATCTCCTCCTGAGTGAAATCAAACAAAGCAACGTGGCCTATCTCAAAGCTGTGAGTGTGTGGAAGCACATGAGTGCATGCGATTTCTTTTGATGATCTGATCAAATCTCCAAAGATCACACACATAACACCAAATATCGTCACATGCACCAAGCCACAGTCTATCTAGCCTAGTCTATCTGGATATCTCATATCTGAACCCCTTGTTTACACAGTAATCATTATATTTGCTTTACAATTTGCCTATTTAACCTTGATGCAATGATTGCTATGTCATGTTCTTATATTCTTTCCCTTTGCTTACAGGTTCCTCTTCCAAAGGAACTGGAGTCGGGCGAAACCAGTCTCTTAGACTTGTAGAACGTCCATAATCTGTCAAAGAAGCTAACCATGTCTGAACTTTAGCGCTGTGCTGACGATAGGTTGTGAAATAGCTGTTGAGATGACTTGCACATAACAGAGTAACGTGTTAGAAGAGGAGTGTTGTCTTGTTTCTTTTTATTGATTTGTTTTAGAGTTATTGTGTGATATTTAACATACTGCTTTTTTGAAGAATAAAAAAACGAATACAACAACTACAATTGACAGAATTTACATATTATATGAAATATAAGAAATGTTACATAGATTCAACACAAAAGTGGAATAACTAGGCTATAGTATCTAGGCTAGGAAAACCTTTAAATCCCGACTTGATACTATATATTAATAAGTTGTGGAGACTTTAATTTCATGTCACTTTATTACCAATAGAGGACAGCATTGTTTCCAGGTTTGTCACTAGATTAGCACTGTTCAAAAAATGAAACACAGACAAGAAAGAAAAACAAATGTTCGGCTTCCATATACATCATGTTTACACCTTTAACCCGGTCATGAGATAAGCATGCACACATTGTAACAGATGAGTATATGTTAGAAGCAATAGAAAAAGTTGACCCAAAGTACAGGTTTTGCAATAGATATAAGATCACAATCATAACTACTGCCTTGTGTTAACCTGTAGCAATAAAAACTGGCATTTCTATTGTGAAAACAATGCACCAATAATAGAAGGGGATAAAAAAGACACTACACACAATGGCTTAATGACCAATAACCAGCTGCTGTGGCCATTCACTTTTGTTTTGCATAGCTTTGATTAGAGGGCTTTGACTCAGACCAACCTGCATCATCAGCACTAAATATTATGTGCACAGGAGTGCTTTGTATCAAGAAAATGTGTCATGTTACATAAAACAAAACCAACAAAGTAGCAGACTGGGCAGGGCTGCCAGACATATGGATCCTGAACTGCCAGGGAAGGAATTATTGCTAAAATTTTTTGCAATATTATATCAATCTTTCAGTCAAATATGTTTATACTGCATGAAAGGAATAGTTTCAAGCACATTTGTATGCTGCTTTGCGCAGTTAACATATCCATCATCATGCAAAACATATTGCATCAGTCATGCAGCTTTAAATTATTAAAATAAATAATGTTTAAATAGCCTCTGGAATATATTGCACAATCGCCAAGAATAAGAGCAAATATGTTCAACTAAATTTGGTTTTGAAAAGCTTTTTGGTCACACAAAAAACACAGGGATCCTCCCTTTCTCTAACGACCCTTCATGTGGTCTCTCAACCTCCAAATGGCATGCAGTGCTCAAATATTTGTACACCACACCTGTGTATTTGCATATACATAGGAACTTAGACAAAATGACTAACTCAATGAAAGCAGGTAGCAAAAAGCAAACGGAATACAATTCAAGAGGACTCTCTTTTAAACCAATCAGTATGTGGCATTGCACTCAATCAACAATCCATCCTGAGCTCAGTCGTCGTCCGTTAATCCTTCAGCTTTCCCTCGATGAAATCCTGGATTTTGTTCATCTTCTCTTCCTGTTGGTCCAAAAGGTCCAGGATGACACCCATGGGGGACTTCTTCAGGCCCACACCCTCAATCTTGTTCTCCATCCGGTTCTTCATGTTGCGAAGTCTCAGCGAGCCATGGATCAGGATCACTGCAGCACAACACGTCACATTTGCACTTGTTACAATACAATACAATATTCTAATGTATTGTTGATTCCATTCCAAAATCCACATCTGCATACCATGAAAAGTTAAAACTAAATATACAGAACGATCGCATTACCATTAGGGCTCAAATGTAAGCAAACAAGGGGTCAAAGTTGAATCCCTCGTGAGAGAGATGCTGAACAGATGAGATCATTCATTAAATGTAGTAGAGTGTCTGAATCAACAGTCCATAGCAACGTCAACACACACACACACAGTAGCGGCTAAGCTCCCTGGGAGCGGCTGGGCAGTGGCGGTGCCCAGCCTTCTCGCTACAAGGCTACAGCTGCTGACTGATGAGATTGCTTTTAAAGAATCAAGCCTCAACTCAACTAACTCAACTCAGAGAACAAAGCCGACATTGTTGGAATTTAGGGAAAGGGTAACATTTTCACTGGCAGCCATGACTCAGGCAGTAAGAGAATGTGTCATCTCATCCTCTGCCTGCTAGTGAATATGAATAAGACTTACAGAGTGCATACGCATGTATAACGTATCAGCTCTGTGGCTCTCTTTTCGCTTCAATTTCTAAATGTAACATGTAGGGCTATGCAGTTTTTTGTTTAAACTTGTCCACTCTAGGCTTTATATAGTGAAACGATATACGACCTATGAGGCCTGCATGACAAAAATGTAAGGCCAAAGCAGGGCATAACTATTCAAGGGAATTAGTGAAATTGTGAGGGCCATTTGTAATTATTCACCACATTTTTTTTTACATTTGCCTTTTCCCCCAATTTGAGAAAAGCAGAGAGGATATGTGTTGACTTGATCTGGAAAGGTGATTGGGGCATTGGTTGTAAAGCGGTGGGTTTCATTCGATATTTCGATGTGTCTTTTCACTGTGAAACTCACACAACAAGGGGAAGGTGATTCCGAAGATGAAGACCATGACTCCGCCACACAGAGACAACAGGAAATAGCTGGTGCCCAACACCGCGGCCATAAACAGAGTTGGGTTCTTCTTCTTGAAGTTCTTGATGACGGTCTTGTTCTCTCCAGCCCAGACCGATCCCATGAAGACCAGGGACACCACAGCTCCGCCCAGAAACATGCCGAAGGGATTAAGAAACCTTTGGAGAATAGCAAAGGGAAGCTCAATGTGGATGCAAGAATAGCACAGCCTGCCGTTTGTCGCTGTTCGATCCTATATGTAATGTCACGTGAAACCGTACATGGCCACAAGAAGGCCTTCATTAGTTCCACTCCACAACACATGCCCAACTATTGACCATGTTAAACCGTGTGGAAAATAACGCTATTCATGATGAACTTGTAACATTAGTTCTGATAGCTATCATCTAATCTTGTAAATCGTGTCACAATCATTGGAGACTTAAAACAATGAAGATGTGCTGTAACCCTCTAAGTAAAAAAAAAAGTGACGCAGATGTCCACGCATGTAGAAAAGCATGAGAAGACATCAACCTCGTACTAAAACGGCAACACGATGCTGCAGCAAATAACCACATCGGACCTGATCACAGACGCCTGGCGTCTGCGTGAGTCAGAACCGATGGCGATGCTGCCAAATTGAATACGCCCCAGAGCTACATGATGCGAGGCTAAGCTAATTAGCCAATGGTAGCATTCCTCCAGAACTTACCCCACAATTAGGAACACGACGACGGCCACGGCGAAATAGTTGGTCTGGTAGTACATCAAGTTGCTGATTACTCTGTTGTTCCATTTGGTTAAATCTCTGAAGTCAGGTTTGGCGAAACGGTCAGTTCCGGGGAAGAAATCATCCCACGGTCTGAGGGGGGCTAGCTCCATACTTGCCATTGCTAGGTGTTCACTAGCACTGCGTGGTGGATGTTTTGACAGGTCAGCTGATCAGGGATGTGGTGAGAAAGGAACCAAAGCGCTTCGCTTTAGGGGAGTTTATCGCGACACTGGCAACCCAGGTGAGAGAACCCCAATGGCGGTGTTTCTGAGAGTCATTGTTGCGTGACTTTTTCCACGCTGCGCAGCCTGTGCGCCATGTTCTTCCCTGCGCTGGAGTCCAGTATTTACACCGCAGTGTTGACGCTCACAAACGCTTTGGACTGTCATCGAGGACATGGGACCGTGAAAGTATGGCGGATGCTGAGGAGCCGTAAGTTTCAATGGACAAACAACGTTGTTTAAGCAAATCTTAATTATGACATATGACCAAAAAACCAATCACATGTCCGACCTATTTTATTCTCCTTCCAGGGAGACGAAAAGAAGGCGAATAGAGGACCTGACTGAGAAGTTAGTGACGAATGCTAAATCGAGGTCTCTAGCAGCAGGTTTGCGATGCCCATTATGCAGCGTCTGCCGGGTCAGGCGATGTGAACACTGGCCACCGTGACCTAGATCCCAATGAAACCGAAAAACAGTCGAGCTATCATAATTCAGTGTTGAATTTCAATATGGCTAGCCTTGGAACCAGGTCAATCTGCGACCTCATGTTTTATTTGTCTGGCAACTGCGCCTGGCCCCCTTCCGTTTACACAGAAGTCCATCCGACCTGGCCTGGGTCGGGCCAATCACAACCGTGTATCTAGTATTGGGCGGGTTTGATACGATACTATTAAATACTTAACGTACAGAGAAGCGTAATTTTCATAAACAACCAAGATGTCTGCCGCCGATGCCTCACACTTTTCGTTTCTCTGATTGGTTGTAGGTGTGTCCAATGGTCCAGGTGCATTTTGCTCTGCGCCCATTGATAAATAACGCTTGTCAATGCCCGATTTGGGTCGCGGAGGATATGAGCATGCGCGATGCAGATTAAGCGGTGGCGTAGTTTGGGTAGCGACACCCCTGCCCAATATGTGGACTTGGGAATCGAAGTACCCATATTTGAAATCAAAAATAAACTGAAATGTTCCAGCCTCATCACCACACTGAGTTAGACTGTTATAAAGCAGGGTGCTTAATCGTCCTAGTAACTCGTTTGTTAGTTTAAGCTTTACATCCAAATGCAATTAAACAATTACATAACGTCTCTAATATAGTAATTCAAGATTTATTGAATTCAGTACATAAACATTTCATAGTAGTAAAAGTTAAGAACATGTATTGCATTGGATCAGCAGCCGAGAACCCTCATCATGTCTTGTGTGTTGTGGTGTGCTGCCTGTGTAGAATGGCCGTTGATAGTGCACACAAGGACAGTGCTTGTGACTGGCATGGCCGATGGAGCCATGTGCGGAAGTTCCTGGAGAGACCTGGCCCATTTACCCATCCCGACTTTGAGCCTAGTACTGAGGTGATGAATACCTAAGATTTGGATAGTATACGACCATAATAAGGACTTTCTTACTGTGGGCTTCATCCACTGTAAGTTATATTCAAACTCTGCTACTTTGTTTCATTTAACAAAATGGCTCTTTAGGGTAAAGAATGTATTAGTGTTCTAACACCCCACAGCAGGGCCATTATCTTTGGTCAATTAGAGATGTTCCCACTTTATATTTATTTATATTTAGCAGTTGATGTTGACGGTTCTTAATGGTGTCACATTAGCTACTTTCACGCAGTTGCTTTTCACACACTAATGTTACATTTCTACACTCCTCTAAATGAAAGCTTTTTCATCTGGTTCTCATCTGCTTCTTTTTGGTGATGGTAATTAATTCTGAATAATTATTAATAAGTAATAATAATTATTCATTTGTATCATTTTGGTGGTAAAAAAGCTACAGTGACAATACAATACAGACATGAGATAGAGGCTTTTAATTTATAATACTGTGTTAATAAATGCTTTTACATTATAATGATTCATTGTACTCCTTTGACATCAGTCATTACAATTCCTGTTGGATACGTGCAAGATTCTGGTCATCGGAGCTGGTGGACTTGGTTGTGAACTTCTTAAAAATCTGGTAGGAATTTTACATAATACACTTGTGAATACTCTACTGTATACACTAACAAATACTCTACTGTATACACTAATTGATACTCTACTCTATACACTTATGAATACTCTACTGTATACACTTATGAATACTCTACTGCATACACTAATGAATACTGTATACACTAATGAATACTCTACTGTATACACTAATGAATACTATACTGTATACACTAATGAATACTAACATGCAGTGCCAGTTTGACATTTTCTTGTTAATGAGTGTGCCTTAAGCAACAATATATTAAATATTAAGCTGAGTTATGGTACCGCAACCAAATACATTTCCAGAGACCAAGACCTGGCATTGTATTATTTCCATATAGTCCACTATCATATATCAACATTTTAAAGTTTTTTTGTTGTTATTTTTGCAACATGGGCTTACAAATTACATATATCCCATCTCAAAACACTACTTTCAGAAACTCATTCAAAAGCATATTTGCACTGTAAGAAATTTAAAAAAACTGACTTTATATGAGAATGACAGATACATCCAACATATACTGTATATGAATACACTTATGAATACTCTACTGTATACACTAATCAATGCTGTACTGTATACTCTAATGAATATTCTACTGTATACACTAATGAATACTCTACTGTATACACTAATGTATACACTTGCACTGTGCTTGTTTTAGGCGTTGTCCGGGTTTCGCCTGATCCACGTCGTTGACATGGACACTATTGATGTCTCAAACCTCAACAGGCAGTTTCTTTTTAGGTACATTCATCTTTTACAATATGAATAAACCCCAGAACCCTACATTTCCAAACATGGGTTTCGTGACTATCTGTCTGAACAGAATAAACCATATGTCAATAAATTAGAAGTAACTCTTCATATGTAAACAGTGTAAATGTCCTGCTAAGTGGTTCTGTTCCCCTCATTGGTTCAGGCCCAAAGACATTGGACGGCCAAAGGCGGATGTGGCCGCTGACTTCATCAACCACCGAGTCCCGGGATGCCAGGTGGTGCCGTATCCTTTAACCACTCCAGCATGTTGACACGAACCACGGATACGTGATGTGTGTCCACCACGCCATGACATCCACCATTGTCCTTAACAACGTGCAGACATTTCAACAAAATTCAAGATTTCGACACGTCATTTTATAAACGTAGGTGGATGTCAATTCCAAGATTCAAGTGGTGTCCACCGTTAAAAAAAATGGAAAACTGACATTTGAAGAGACTTTTGTTTTGATTCTACCTATTCCCAGAGTTCCACATCATCGTGTGTGGGCTGGACTCCATCATCGCCCGGCGTTGGATGAACGGGATGCTGGTAGATCAATCAGTTGTCTGCATGTCTAAACTACAGGCGTAGGTAGAGCAGAACCTGCCTTTAACCTGCGGTGCATGTCGGTTCGGTCCAGATCTCCATCCTGATCTACGAAGACGGGGTTCTGGATCCCAGCTCCATCATCCCGCTCGTCGACGGCGGCACCGAGGGCTTCAAGGGAAACGCCCGGGTCGTCCTGCCGGGCATGACCGCGTGCATCGACTGTACGCTGGAGCTGTACCCGCCACAGGTACCGCTCTCTCTCACCATGGCCTCATCCTCACTGTACCAATACCGCCCATCGTTGTGCCTGTGTTTTAGGCCTCCACGTTTTTACCGCATACGTTTATCAAAGTCCTGTCTTTGTCCCCGAAAAATACTAAACGCACAATCTCAAAGGCTTGTGGCTCTGTTTCTGTTTTACCCTCCTCAGATAAATTTCCCTATGTGCACTATTGCCTCGATGCCGCGGCTGCCAGAACACTGCGTTGAGTACGGCAGGATGATCCAGTGGCCTAAAGAGAAGCCATTTGGAGGTGTGGAATTATACAGTACACACAAGGGTTATATATCAAAGCGTGACATATCTGCACGCATAAATACCGGGGAACCTGCTGTTCCTCTTCCAGATAATGCGTTGGATGGTGATAACCCAGAGCACATCCAGTGGGTGTTTGAGAGAGCGGAGGAGCGAGCCGCCCAGTTCAGCATCACAGGAGTGACCTACAGACTAACACAGGGTGAGAGCCACCTCCCACACTAGTCTACTCCGCCTCGCCATTTGGAGCCGTTGATTTATGCCAAGCAGCCCTTTGACATCAGTCCCGTGCTGCGCAATGTACCCTCATGATAAACATTGTTTGTTGAACACTTTTTGAAAATAACAAATGCAGATGAAGATGAGTAGGCCGATGAGATGAGAAGCCCCTTAATTAGAAGCGTCAACCAAGGACAAAGACACGCTCATAACACTCTTATAAGTATGCTCTTTTTATGTACCTGGTAGAGTTTGGTCAACTAAACCCCCCATGGCCTCGTGTATAAAAGTAGCAAACCCCTCATTATCCAAAAATGACACTTGACACATCTTTGAAAAGTATCAATGTTGGCTGCTCCAGTCCACCTAGGGGACTTTTTTAGACCCAGGACCAAGGTGGTGATGGTAAAACCGGTTGATTGCAGAGGTTTAGCATAGTGATACAGAGCATGAGGTGTCACCTGACTCGAGCCATGGGAGGCTGAGCCCTCATCCACACACACTCCCCAGGTCTGTTGGGTCACAATTAGTTGCATTTTTAGATATTTATAGATATTTCATTCAGCAGAGTGAGTCATTGCAATGTGCGGAAAATGAGCCGGTAATGTTCAGTCACTAACACAAATAATGCTTCAATGCTCTTACTGCATTGAACAATATACCACTTGAAATTGCCTTGACTCTTTAGTCAGTAGGCTATACTTAACAGACATATAGCCTCTTTCATTGATCGGTTATAGGATGCAATATCCAGCTTACATCTGGCTGGAGAACAGGCCCCACTCCCTGTGAGGTTTATGTAAAAATGAGTAGTCCTACACTTTTCTTCATTCACACTTCCCCATGTTAGTTAAAAATATTGAAGTGTCTTTAACCTCCGTGGACAAGGCGGCCCCCCCCACTAATCCCTCTCTGCTTCATGTGAAACTAACTGGCTACGCCATGGTTTAATGGAGGATGAAAGACGGTGATTAAAAAAAGAATTATGTCTCTAAACGGCATAACCAAAGTGTTGCGTAACCAAAAGCATTGCAGCCAAGGTACCAACGTGTCAACCTAATTCCTACACCGTGACGCAAAATGAGGCTTCCTTGAAACCTAGACGTTAACGCGGCACTGTCGGCTGTAGCTGGACCCCCGTTTTGAGCTCCGGGGTGAGGCCGTAGCTGTGGGCACGCTCCTCCTTTCATGGGCACGGATCGCACCCAGAGTCTGTTGTGAGTGTGTTGAGGGACTACAGTTCTGTTCTATTAGCTGCCTAAAATGTGTCAGACTGAAACTTAATATATTCTTTCTTTCATTATAATATGATCTTGACTACCTTCCTTAAATAGTGCTGTTTAAATAGGGTCTGTGTGGCAGCACTAGGCAATTAAGGCAATCTGTGATGGGTATTGGCCTAGAACAACTTGAACGGTGCACCCTGTCATTTTTCACTATTGCAATGAGTTTAATATTCTCAGTTAGCTGGTTCATCCATTATGCAACTGTCTAGAGTTGGTACAGCCCTTCTTGCTTTCCGATGCCGCTAATAGTTTGGGCCATATGACGCATAACTGCTCTTGTGCCCCAGGCGTGGTGAAGCGGATCATCCCAGCCGTGGCCTCCACCAACGCTGTCATCGCTGGTATGGCGGCCTGCATCGTCACACACAGGGCCTCTCAGAGCACCGTTATTCACCCCTGCTCTTCTGTCTACAATCTGATGACTAGAGTGGATATAGAGTGGATATAATGAAGTAACTCTTTTTTTATTATTATTGCTGTGTTTTTATTTTTATTTCTAGCTGCCTGCGCCACAGAAGTTTTTAAAATTGCATCAAGGTCTGTACAACTTAAACTTATGATTATTCATCTCCCTTGTCACAAATTGCTGTTTCAAATGTTAAATTGCATTGATTTTGTTTTTGCAGTGCATATATTCCTTTAAATAATTACCTGGTCTTCAACGATGTGGACGGCTTGTACAGCTACACGTTTGAAGCGGAGCGGAAGGTCTGTTGAAATATAACAAGTGTCACCGTACTGTGTTGGGAGAGAGAGTGCACAGCTGCAGCTTATTTCCTTCTGATTGTCTGCTTTTGTCGACTCATAGACAGGTTAAATGACCTTTAAATGACTGAGCTGATGTTAATTCCATAATGTGATGCGTTAGTAAAACGTGACCTTACCCACGCAGAATGTGAGTGGATCACGCAGAAGTGACACGGCGCCTTAGCCAGCTGTGGGCTAAAGCCCAGTGGAGGGTTCACACGAGGGGAGGGAAATGTCAGGCGTGCCAGCTGGGTCATGGTCACGTCATCACCGCTCAAACTTCTCTGTCAAACACCGAGTAAAACTGACTCTATGAACTTCACTTTTCTGTTTTGGCGTACATGATACATGAATGAATCTTCCTTTTCTGGTTGGCAGGACAACTGCTCGGCCTGCAGCCAGGTGCCGCAAGACCTCCAGTTTCCACCCTCCGCCAAACTGCAGGAGGTGCTGGAGTATCTGACGGAGAGCTCCTCCTTGTGAGTCCCCCCGTCCGACGGAGGAACTGGTGTCGTTGAACTCAAATTATTTGTTAACAAAATGTTAACGGTTAAATCGCCATGATTTTGTTTCTCCAGACAAATGAAGTCCCCAGCCATCACCACGACCCTCGAAGGGAAAAACAAGACGTTATATTTACAGGTAACATAACTCACATGTTACCATAAAATACAATAGGGCTTGTATATAAGAATGTGTCGTGAGATTTTTTTTTTTTTTCTAAATCAACGTGAATATACTGTTGGCCACTGAAAACTTTTGTTCTGCCACTCCTCGCATGAGAAACGCAACAACGACCAAAAACCATTCACTACCAACGTAGAGACGTTCTCATGCTCCCATTCTCCAGAAAAGGCGGCAGTCATTGCGATGTGACGCGGCAGGGGCTAACAAGCCCTCTCATATTTAAACAGTGAACCTGACGTGTCACATGCTCTTTTATCCCCCCCACCCCTCCCCCTCAGTCTGTCAAATCCATTGAGGAACGGACGCGGCCCAATCTCTGCAAAACACTGAAAGGTAAACAGAGCTGTCGTTGTTCATCCCCCCTACCTGCCGGAGTGCGGCGCGGCTCCCACACTCTGACGGCCATGTTTATCTCTCTTCACAGAGCTGGGGCTGTCGGACGGCCAGGAGTTAGCGGTGGCGGACGTCACCACTCCTCAAACGGTTCTCTTCAAGCTCAATTTCACCCCCCTGAACGTTTAGAACAACTCGGCGTTGACGCGAGAGCCGCCACGCACCCTAACATCAGGTACCCCGGGGGTGGTTGTGAGCAACGGTGTCAACAGTTTTTTTTTTCTCCAATGCACTGAAGTGGTTCGCAGGATCTCGACGGACATCCGATTAAAACACACCAGTCGAACAAGTCACTTTGTTTGTTGATAATATTCTGTAGGGTTTTTATATATTCTGTTTTGTGTTGTCTCACAAAAAAAACATGCTTTTGCGCAAGGTCAATAAAGTAAGATGTAATGATGAGTGTACATGCATTAAGATGTAATAAAATGCAATGTAAAATCACTATCACTTGATATCGTCTGCTTATTATCAACATATTGATCAATATAACTATTGATGCTATACTTCACTTTGAACAACTTATTACAACTTATTATACTTATAACAGCATTTACATTTCTGATATGGGTCGTAGGTACATGCTACTTGACTGAATATATAGATTTAAGACTAACACTATGATCACGATTATGAAACACCAGTAATCAGTTTTTCTATGGTTAATTGTACCTCATCATAATCTTAAAAAACATATGTGCAAGCTGTACAATCTGAAAATGTACAGCCTGCACATAAAACATCTGTTTATTTTGTTCCAAGTCTTTAAACATTTAGGTTTTAAAGTTGTTAACCAGTGTGATTTGAGAAACGAAATAAGGCAAACATTACAAACACGGATATATATAGCACAAGGTAAAACCCATTTTGAAATGGATGAGCAAACACACAATTAGGTAATGTCAGTGGTTGTGAACGTATATAGCCCCACCACCTCACCCGTCTGTTCACAGAGCGATACCCGGATAAAAAGGACGCCCCCGTGCCAAATACGACCGTAAGCTTCTTAAATATAATGAAAGTGGCCGCATAGTCCATGAAACAGATGGTTTCTTCCTTGATTAAGTTTCTCTCAATGATGAGATGAGGAAGCTGCTAAATCAGAGGGATTGAACTGTAATCACAGATCAACCGTGTGTCAGACACACCACTATAGCATGATCTCCAGACCGGGCCGAACATACCGGTATACGCTTTATATCAACGTTTTTTTTTATGTGTTTGTATGTAAATCATGTGTGCGTACTTGGATTACTACTTCACTTCCGTCACCAGATCGTCTCAAGTCTGCGACCACGGTTCACACACATACACGCACACACACACGCCAGACACGCGCGCACACAACCAGACACACACAAACACTCACACACACACACACGAAGAACTTCAGAGAACACCTGCTGTGCTGCGCCCCGTCATGTTGTGTATGGAGGGTTAACAGGATGTCACAACTTCAACACGGCGGTACTATTATTAACTCTATCCATCGGACCAGAGGAGGTATGTGTTGTAAGTGTTCTGTATCCTAGTTGACGCATGCAGTTGGATAAATAAGTATCTGCTGGAGCCAAGAAAGGACTTCTAACTTATGTAATTACTCTATTCGGTGCTGTTTAAAATTGTGTTTAATGTATGTTACTAAGAATAGGCCAACGTCATTAACAGTGATTTGTATGCCTTTGTTTTTTCACAAAAATAGGAGCTGCATGATTTGTGCAATGTCAAAGAGTGAAATGCTTTACTGTACAAAATTCAATTTTGAAGCTTATCAAATAATACATTTGATGCAATAACTATAGCTTGTGTCAGGCTTACTCTGATAAAACGGCCACTGATCATGTCATTGATCCTGACTGATTTATGTTCCATATTCCCCTTTGGAGAGATCTTATCTATCAATCAATCCAGTTTATCATTCACTTAACAATACATGCAGAAATCTTTAAGAATCAAATATTGCATTCAACAACTTAAAAAAAAAAAGAACGCTCCTGTATATGTAGTTATGTGTGTGTTTCTTAACCTACAGACACAATGAAGCTTAACTCCACGTTAACAGAGCTGTTCAGTGGGGTCCTGCTGGCTCTCTGTCTGCTGAGCCTCTGTGGAGAGGCAGTGTCCAGTGGCAACCAGGGCCTCCGGGGACCCACCGGTAGGTCCACGCCACATCAGCACCCAGAGGGACCTATTACAGTTCCTGGTCATCATAGCGCTGGTCCCTGTAGGAGCTGGGTGGTAAAAGAATGGTGGTAGGTGTGGTAGCGCTGGAGACACCTGCTGAACTGTTCCCCCTGGAGATTTGCATTATAGTAATGCAATATATATATATATATATATAGGTAATTGTAAAGACATTTATGAGCTATGATCTATAGCTCATAAATGTCATAGCTATGAGCTATGATCTATGTTGACAGCATGACAGCTGTCAACATAGATTGTTTTTTCCCCCATAATATTTATTTATAATATTTCCTGAGCATTTCCTACAGACACAATGAAGCTTAACTCCACGTTAACACAGAGGCAGACAGAGAGCCAGAAAAAATTATGAAAATTTCTTTCAAAGCATATGCTTCTGGATAACAATCTGCTGATCGTTTTTCGTATTTGTTTTTGATACCTGTTACGATGGTATCCTCTAACAAAGATTCCACAACGTTTTTTAGCGTTACATTACCAAAGATCCAACAGCTGCTGCAGTCGGCTGTCCCTCAGCATCGTTTCAGAGTAGAGAGCATCACAAGTAGGCTGGGCTTCACTCTTCAACCACATGGGGGCGGTGTGGCTCCACACCGACAACTCATACTCTAACGCGCTTAATTCTGGAGAACACAGAAGTCTAACCACATCTTGGAAGATGTGGTTGGAAATGGACAATAGGCAATGCATCGCAACTGTATTATCCCTGTCTATGATGCTGCTAATGGTGACGATGATACTGATGATGATGATGACGACGATGATGATGATGATGATGATGATGGACCTTGCCAGGGTCCAAAATTCACCTTCCGAGCCAATCAAAAATCCACCGGGACAAGCAATTGTTTATAATATGCAACCCTGGCTGACTTCTTCAACCTGCTGAGTTGTCGACTCCATCGGTGTGGGTTAGCGTGGGTCAGGTGATCATCACGGGCCCTTGTCATTATCCCCCCCCCCCTCTCCAACATGGCGGCAGGGCGGGCGGAGGGAAGGACAAGGATGGAGCAGAGGACAGGGACCTGTGAAGTGGTGGCAGCCCACCGCTGCTGCAACCGGCGGCAGATAGAGGAGCGCTCTCAGACGGTCAAGTGCTCCTGCTTCCCGGGACAAGTGGCCGGCACCACCAGAGCCTCGCCCTCTTGTGTTGAAGGTAACTCGCCCAACGAGACCCACTCCCCCACCACCACCCCCACCACCACCACCACCACCATGGCCCCCTATGCTGCTGCTCTGATGATGATCAGAGGAGCAACTTGAAACTGTATTTTTCTTATTTTGGGGGGGCGGGC
>JAOPJL010000001.1:14579402-14593805 GCA_027123545.1 Trisopterus esmarkii
TGTGTGTGTGTGTGTGTGTGTGTGTGTGTGTGTGTGTGTGTGTGTGTGTGTGTGTGTGTGTGTGTGTGTGCTTCTGTTTGTGTAGCCCAGTTAAAGGAGACTCCGTTAGTATGAGCAATACTCAGCCATCCAAAAAATAAGATGCATGTATAACATTAAGATGTAAGCCTCCTCTCACACCGCAGGCATGCTTTCTCCTGCTCTCTCTCTGTCGCCCCCCGCTGCAACACCACAGGGGCTGTCCTGGCCTTCATGCTCGGCCTGGCCCGCTTCTCCTTGGAGGAGTGTGAGGACATGTACAGACGCTTCGGCTCCGACGTGTTCCGGCAGAACCCCCTGGTGGGCACGGTGAAGATGGGCTGGAGCCACTCGTATTACAACACCGCGACCTGGGAGAAGATACTGCGGTAGAGACAAGGGTTTTATGAGGCTGTTACGCAACACATCGGGGGCCACCTCCTTCTATCCGGCAGGCTGCAATAACACTTGTTATCCCTTTATCTGTGTGGTTTCTTTCAGAGAGAGGATGGGTGAAGAAATACTAATCAGGACGTCCCGAGATGTGTTGAGTCCGAAGGTAAATAACAAAGTCGAAACCATTGTTAAATTCGACATAAAAAACTAGTAGAACTACTATTACTGATGATATATTGATGCCCTAACCCTTGAGGGATGAGTTAAAGTATACAGTTGTTGGCTATTGTACACTTTAGCTATACATATTGAGAATGCAACTGACCGTAGGTGCTACCTACTGTCCAGGTGTCTGCGGTCAGCGCCGTGGTGAACTGGGGCACCAGTCCCAAGGCGTTTGTTTTCCGTAACTACAACCACAGGCCGGGGTCTCTGAGCCGCTACGCGGGGGGGTCCGTCTACCCCATGTGGGAGGCGGTGCGGGCCTCGTCGGCGGCCCCCGGCTACTTCGAGGAGTTTGCGCTGCAGAGCGACATCCATCAGGTGAGCTAGGTGGCGCTCATCACGGACCCCTGTGGTGTCACTGTCCCTGTCAGCGCGCTAGCTGTTTCAGGGCTCCGCTGTCACACATGTAAACGCTGGTTTGAAATAGTTTTTGTAAAGACTCTGATGTAAAAGATACAACTGAACTTAACTTAAAAAATAATAATAATAATGAAGAAATGAAGAAGGTACCGTACATCTGTGGTTGCAGGACGGAGGAATCATCCTGAACAACCCGTGTGCGCTCGCTGTTCACGAGAGCCGACTGCTGTGGCCCAGGCAGCCCTTCCAGTGTGTTCTGTCCCTGGGCACGGGTCGCTACGACACCGTGAAGCGGGGCCCCACCACCACCACCAGCTGGAGGGCCAAAATTAGCAACCTCATATGCAGCGCCACGGACACAGAGGGGGTCCACACCCTGCTGGATGACCTGCTGGCCCCTGATGTCTACTTCCGCTTCAACCCCATGCTGAGAGCCGAGGTCTCTCTGGACGAGAGCCGGCCGGGGGTCCTGGACAACCTGCGCAGGGACACCCACGTGTACCTGGACAGGAACCGTCTGAAGCTGGCCAGGCTGTGTCTGGTTCTGGGGGCGGAGCGGTCGGCCGCGAGCCACACCAAGGACTGGGTCTGTGAGAGGGCCTGGGAGGCCAAGCAGAGATGGGTATGAGGTGTGGCAAAGTGGGTTTGATGAAGGAGGTGAATGCATGCACACACACACGCACGCACCTACACACGCACACACACACACACGCGCACAGGCACACACACACACACACACACACACACACAGGAAGGATTAGATCCTCAACGTGTCATTAGCAAGGTGTTTTTAATGATCGGTTTTTAATTTGATGCAAAGCATGCTCAGAAAAAGCTTGAGGTGAAAGTGAAATGCACCTTTGGTTGAACATTACTGTCTAGTTGAGTTTTATGAAATTGGTATGCACATGATTGACCTTTCCACGTGGAACACAATACCAAGCACTTTCCTGAAATGGACACAGCACACACGATATGTTCTTGTGTGACTTAATGTACTGTATGTTGACATTGGCACTTCACGATCTCAAATGAGACAATAGTATTTCACTCCGATTGGAGTATAATATATACAATGCATAACTGGCTTGTGAAATGTATTGTAATAAATATTTATTTGAAAGATATTACATTAATGCTTATTATTGATCACCCATGTATGTCCATCCTTAGGACCTACTATATTATCAAATTATTTATGGGATCAACTTGAAAATATTATTGAATGTACGACTTGACGCTATTTAATACACGCACGTCCCCAACCAAGTGGTTCACGCTGGCGATGGGTATGTAAGAAATACTTAATCTGTTAGGTAGTAGTAAATCCTATGTAGCATTAACCCAGAGCCACTTGAATGTGAGGGGTTAAATTCTCTATAAATCTGCTCCCTCTCCGTCCACAATAGACGGGCTTTGTCTGAGACAGTAAGGCCTTGTGCAAGAGAGAGCTTGTGGTTGTGCCAGCCAGAGCGAAGACACAAGGTCAGTAACTACTGGCCACCCACACACACACAGACGCGCGCACACACACGCACAAACACACACGCACACACCTTCAGTCCATTGACAAATAACCACAGTGATAAACACGCCATACTTTCATTTCATTAAACCAATACTGATTACAGAATTCGGTTGAATACCAGGTCCAGCAAAAATATTATAATCATAATTATGTCTTTATTTATAAGACCAATCTAGTTGAATCTAGCATCACAATGAAGATGACGTGATGCTAACGTGTGGATTTCACAAAGGATTTATTCTGTGACCCTGGAGGCTGCGGTTAGCGCTCGTGTGACCAGACCGTGTGATGACTGTGCTGACGTCGCACATGGGGGGGTTGTGTGTGTGTGTCTGTGTGTCTGTGTGTGTGTGTGTGTGTGTGTGTGTGTGGGGGGGGGGGGGTTGTGGGATGGGACGGGGGCTCGCTTGGTTCCTTCCTCCTCTCATCGGTCCACCTGCTCTGACGCGACAGGGACAGCGTGGTAACAGAACACCGCGAGCAGAGAGATGCTGCGGGTCCCAGAGAAACGCACTACGACCTGACCTTTAGTTAACAATGTGAGTACGGCCTGAGGAGGATACAGCGGAGGCGGTGGTCGAGGGGGCGAGGATCTCACCGGCACACCGTTTCAAGGTAGGAGCTCTGGACGTTCAGGTCTGTCCTCATTGTTTATATAGTAAGTATCTCAAGTACGTCAAATCTATTGATACAGCACAGTAGAAGTAAACAAATTAAAATAATATTGATGCAACGATAATACAATAGATACCCATTTCAAAAGTTGACGATTAAAACACCAGAGATCAAATCTTTGTAAACACCTGCCTATACAGTTAGGCGTTCACTAATGCTTGTTGATATAGGAATAGTTGTTCAACTGAATTGCTCTAGCCAGCCTTCATTCAGGACAGAGTGATTTTTGCATTGTTGTATCAGTAGGCATCTCTTTATTATTTTGATCTCATGAGTATAGACTATTGGCATGCATCCAACGACAGCCTTGGAATGGCGTCTCATACTCGGCTTTGTGTTAAAGGGTAGGCATACAGAGAATGAATTTATTGGTTATGTTTTTTTAAATAGGCTGGTCAAGGTTAGACTGTAAGGCCAGGGGCCTCAGGTAATGCTTATATTCAATGTGTTTACATTCCATCATCACTAAAATAATCAATGCCATTCTGTATGTCATGCAGAATATTTGAGTAACCTATTTGAATACATATATATACCATATTTATATATATATACAGTATAAAAAATAAAATCTAGAATACACTAAGGAAGGAGGTTTGAGGTCATACTCGTAGGGTCATACAGGTTTGTCCTTCTGTACACAAGCATGGGACCCTCACCTGAGAGAAGGTAATGAGTTTTATTTTATTTATATCCTACCCGAACGCGATTCCCGCTATCCTACTTCCTATGAGCTGTGTTGTCAGTAAACACTCACCCGAGCAAGACAAACAACAACGGCTTGGTGGGCGTAGACCTAGTTGATATAGAATCCATATCCAATCTCTCCACATTCTTTTCTACCTCCACTCCAAGGTTTCTTCAGCTATCTTTGCTCCACCCCCTCCCCAAACAAATATCGCTCCATCAGAAGTCCTGCCCCCCCCCTATCGCCAATGCACACACATTCGAAGCATCTCGTTGCAAGGCTTTCTGTCTATAGCACAGGTCCTCTCTGACAGGGGGTGAAATCCGTTCACCCTCCACAACATGGACCCGTGTTGTGAGGGGGGGACCGGGGGGGACCGGGGGGACCCCCCCCCGCCCCCCACCCCACCTCTGGCATAGAGGGTCTCTTGTGGTCACTGAGCTGAGCTGTGTGTTCACCCACTGTGCCTCTGGACCAGGCAATATGGTGGTTGGCACGGATCCCTGCTCCGCTGGATGAGTGGTGAGGAGGAGGAGGAGGAGAGCCCGGCGCAGGGAGCCAAGTGGCAGGGCACCGTCCTCTCTCTGGCTTTTGTTGTCATGTGTTCGTCATACAGATGGTCGGGGCGAAGGGGGCTTGGCGCTTTAGAGGAGCGAGAGTGGCAACGTGCTGCTGGTGACGCTTTTTTTTCTCTCTTGAGTCCACACAGGGAGCGATATGTGTTTAACTGTTTACGTCACCCTGCCTGTCCGAAAGAAGGTCGAGCCTGGCGAGTTGTAAGAGTATGTCGGTCAGAAGCAGGCAGTCGTAGACAGTGGTTTGTTACAAGTAGCAATACAATTGGGCTTTCTGATTAAGTTGAATTGTGTGTGTGTTTGTGTAGCCCAGTTAAAAGAGCCTTCGTTTATGTTCTGTTGTGTACGGGTGCCCATGTGGATGCCTGGCTGCCTACGCACGACAGAACCGGGGACAGAGACAGATTGTTTGCCGTGGTGGCAACATCTCCTGGGATTTGGTCAGGAAAAGATAACCTTATTCTTTCCTCGTGGGTCTCTGACGGCTGAAGGCCAAAGACATTTTCCACTGGTGAGAAATAAAGGGAGACGAGGGAGGAAGGGAGAAAAAAAGCAAGACAATATGCTAATTGTTTTGAATAAAGTATCACTGGAAGGGAGGCTTCTGATGATGAAGAAAAGATTCATGAACTTTGTTGTTTCAAACTGAGAATGGCATTGAGGTTTCTTTAAACCGGGTCAATTGTTCTTATGTATAATTAATAAGCTAGAAGGCAGACAAATATGTCTTTCATCTGATCCCAAGTTCTCACGAGCCAACAATAAGGCCCACACTTTGATGTCAGAGAGCCGACAAGAATGTCAAAGTGTGTCTGCCACATTGGAGTGGTTCAAACAAGTTTCATTGATATCTCAGCTGTGTCTCTGCAGCAAACCTTCCAGGAATCATCTTTCTGAATCAACAATGACGATACTAGAGTGGCCTAACTCTTCTGGGAGAAGTCCTTGGTATCCATTGCCCTGCATGCTTTGTGATTCATTTTGCTGTTGAATATTGCAACTTTGTTGTGGCACGGCTGGTCGATTGAGACCAGGGGCAGCTAGGACGTGTCCGCTGAGAATGAGTGATGGTGTAGGTGGTTCCTGCAGCATCTCATTCATTATTCATCATGAGACGGGTGGGCAGAGTGCTGCTACTGGTAAAAGTCAGACAAGAACCTCCTTTCTTGAAGCCGCGCCACTCTCCTGGGCTTGCAGCCGCCCCCGCCATAATGAACGGCGAGAGAAATGAAACGCTACACCAACTTCAGGATAGTTCCCCACGGACATTTGCTGAAGTTGTCAATGGACTAGAGGAGACAACACAAAGATGGGGAGGGCTTCCTGACTCTAGAGGCAGGTAGGCTTCCACTTCTTCCACTTCCAGTGGTTGAGGCAAAGGTTTGACATTGGGAATTGTTTTTGTTGTGTGGATGCTACGATGGGGATAATGGCTTGTAAGCATCCATTTGTGTAGCCACTTATCGAGTCTGAAAACAAACAGTGTAATGAATGCCGTTGTATTACACTGTGTCTTTGTCTGCCATGCCGTTGTCAACATAAACTCTGGTGATTAGTCTTCCAGACCCCATAAGACCTGGGAACGACAAAAGATGGACGTTACTGCCGAACATAAAGATATAATTGATTCTCAACTCATGTTTAATATGCAGTGCGGTTTGCTCCCATCATTTTATGCACTACTTTTAAGCTTGTTTCTCGCTAGCTTTTACTCGTGGCCTTGTTATGTAGAAAGAGAAAAAAAAATGTTAGAAAAGAAGAAGAACACAAAAGAGCCAGTGTTAGAGTCTGATGGTGTCAGGCAAGTGGGGGAGTGATGGGAACGTTGTATTGAATGTTTTACCAACAGAGAAGTGTTCAAATGGTATTTATTTATATAATGTATCATAATAAAATACTTGAATAACTATTACTTTTATTATTCAAATGTCCACTACAATCTCCACTGTGACCAGGTGCATGTGAGGAGTGAACCTACTGGTGGATTCCATGCACTGTGGCGATGGGGACACTGGTTCCAGCAGCCCTACTGCTGCTAGCATGGCACTGCATACGGGCCTTGGACATCCCACTGGAGAGTGAGTCCATAACCCTCACCGCACCATTTTGTACCCAGTTCTCCAGCATCAGTAACACATGCGTTTCCATTTGGCCGCGCAGAGGTGAAAGAATATACTAGGAGGTAAACAATTCGTCTTCTCCTCCTGCAGTCAGACAACCTCCGACCATCGTGACGCAGTCGCCGAAGGACCACATTGTTGACCCCAAGGACACCATGGTCATCGAGTGTGAAGCTAAAGGCAACCCTCAGCCCATGTAAGAACCACCGCCACAGCCCTGGAGGTTCACCCATACAGTACGAGCGCCTGCAGCAATGAACGCATTGTCCTGTGTTGTCTCCTCACGTGCTTCTGTTAGCTTCTCGTGGAGGCGTAACGGCAAGTATTTCAACGTGGCGCGTGACCCCCAGGCCTCCATGCGCCGGCGCTCCGGGACGCTGGACATCTACGCCTGGAAGGACCCGCAGGAGTACGAGGCGGAGTACCAGTGCATCGCGTCCAACGAGCACGGCTCTGCCTACTCCAACAAGATACTGCTGCGACTTTCAAGTGAGCCCAGTCGGTTCAGCGCGCCGGTGTCACGTGCGATCAGCGTCACGTTGAGGAAAAGCTAATCATTCTTCCCATGTTGGTGTCAGGACCTCCACTGTGGCCCAACGAGATCTTGGAGCCGGTGGTGGTCAGTGTGGGCCTCCCTCTGGTCCTCTCCTGCGACCCCCCGCCCGGGCCCCCCAGACCCGAGACCTACTGGATGTCCAGCTGTGAGTGCCTCTCCCGAGGCGACCCCGTGTTGAAACACAGTCCGATAAAACCGCACACAACAAGGCAGAGCAAAAGCACCCCCACCGCCGACACCGGCCTCATGGAGCTGAACCCGTTTGTGTGTTTTAATGGTGCTCAGCACCGCTGTCTGGTGCCCCGTATCCTTTACGAGCGCCGGCACTTAACGAGGCCGTGTTTTACTGCAGGTTCCTTCGCTCGGCCGTTCTCCTGGCCCATCCAGACGGCCTTCCCCACCATGCAGGCCGTGCGGCAGGACCGCCGGGTCTCCGCCGGCGTTAACGGGGACCTCTACTTCTCCAATGTGCTCTTTAACGACTCCCACACCGACTACTGCTGCAATGCCCGGCTTCCTCACAGAAGCAGCATCCAGCAGAAGAGGCCCGTGGTGGTCAAGGTGATCACAAGTGAGTGGACACCAGCCACCAGCAGAAAACTCCAGCCTGCCCTTCACTCGTTTCCTACCATGTGTTGGTCCTGAACAAGCAATCATCACGAGCCACTGTTTCAGATTGTCTTTCTATGTATTTATTAACAGATTAATATCTATTTATTTTTCAGTTTTCCCTTCTTAATCTATATCAAGAACAACAATAACCTGTATCATTAAACCCTGGTACCCGACTTGTTGTGTTCTAATATGGTGTCATTACTCACAGGCCCTTTGTTTGATTTCAGACAACCTCTAACGACTCGCCACCCCCCCCCCCCCCCTCCGCTATTCCCCCATGTATGTTGTGGTGAGTGTGGGCTCTCTTCATTGTGCTCTCCGTCTCCTCTCCTGGCGTCACGTTGCTAATCAATACCACACTAGCTCGCCGCTAATTAATGTACTAAGCGAGGATCACATTGAATCCTCGTCCAGTGCCTCTTGAGGACTCTTGTGCATGCACCGTGTTGTGTGTGGTGTCCGCAGCTCGTACGGTGTCCGAGGCTGCCCCCACCTGGCTGTCCCCCATCAGGTCCTCCAGCACAGTCCTGGTCCTGCAGGGGGAGGAGCTGTTCCTGGAGTGTATCGCCGCAGGAGTGTGAGTAGATGAGACCGTCAATAGGCCCGATTGTTCCCCACCCCCACCACCACCACCACTGTTGTCCTGCTATGACCAGTCCTAGCCGGTGAGATGGTTGAAGCGATACAGACGGTTCGCTGGGCGGGTGGATAAAGTGTCTTTTGTCGACAGACCATCATCACTACTCTCATTATTATGGTTTACACCTGTGACCCTTTCAGCCACGGTGGACCACGTCATTGCTACTCCAGAAGGCCTCCCTTCTGTTTGAACGACTGAACACTGTGTTTACAACAGGCCGACTCCTCACATCACCTGGACCAAAGACGGGGAGAAACTGGCGGTGAAGCCAGGGATGAGGATAAAGAACTTCAACAAGATGATTCATATCGCCAAGGCCTCCTTTGATGACATCGGGGAATACGTCTGCTCGGCTGTCAACAAGATTGGCTACACAGAGAGAACGATAATTGTCCAAGTCAAAGGTGAGCGACGTTAATTGCAGGAAACAAGTTCGTTTTTATTGAATACAAGGAAGTTTGCCAGAACCCGTTGTGGTTTGTGTGTTTGGCAGCGGCTCCCTTCTGGTTGGAGAAGCCTGTGGACTTGGTGTTGGCCCCTGAGGAGAATGGAAACCTAGTATGCCGGTCTGACGGGATTCCCCGGCCTAATATTCGCTGGTTCATCAACGGCGAGTCATTAGAGAGTAGGTATCACTGAGCTTAGCAAAAGAATGAGGGCTGCATATATATATTGTTGTTTCTCTTTCTTCTGACAAATGTAATCATTGCAAGTCGCTTTGAAAAAAAAGCGTCCCTGAATGTAAATGTAAATGTTACAGTTAGGGAGTGCTGTCAAATAAGGGCCTGCAAAGCCCTTTGACTGTAACTGTGGTAAAGAGCTATAGAAACACACACTCAACCTGACCTCCCGGAATAATGTACCGAAGTTAGATGCTTGTGGCCTTATGTAGCTGTTGAATGATTCCACTGTGCCAGTGTTTATATGTTTCTCTGTGTCTGTGTCTGTGTGTGTCTTTCCCAGCTGCCCTCCCCCATCCCAGCAGGCACATGTCCGGGGACACGCTGAGCTTCCGTGGTGTGACGATGGAAAACACGGGTGTCTATCAATGCAACGCCTCCAATCAGTTTGGTTACCTACTTGCCAACGCCTATGTCAATGTGCTACGTGAGTTCCCACCTCCGTGCCTTACATCTGACGCTACAGTCAGGGCTCTGCATGTGTAATATGAGTAATATGAGTTAGATGAAGACATGAGGTAGCTAAAGCTATAGCTATGGACCGTCATGAATGATCTTCTGTGTCTGTAGACGCAACCCCTCGGATCACACCTCCCGAGGAAGATCAGCTCAAGGTGGTGGAGGGAAGCAATACCTTCCTGGAATGCCGATATTTTGGTTCTCCAGTGCCTGACCTGCGGTGGTAAGAACAAAATATTCACAAAAACTAAAATCCAGATTCCCCTCTCCAGCCAATTCAGGTGTGAGTGTATATATAAGCATATCTCTCATTTAGCTTTTCTACCACGTAGGAGCAAGTATGGGCAGGGGAACCTGGAAGGCCACCGCTTCAGGACCCACAGTAATGGCACCCTGGAGATCAAGCAGATCCGTCTGGAGGACACGGGGACGTACATGTGCGTCGTGACCAACATCGCAGGCAGAGACGAGAGCCAGATCCGAGTAGAAGTGAAAGGTGAACATTCACCACCACAAATGTTTCTTATGCTCCCGTCGTTTCTAATCCTTTCACAGCCGTACAATGTCGGATGTCACGCACTGACCCCACTGCCCGCTGGTTTCAGAGCCGACACTGTTTGTGAGCAAACCGCAGAACCTGAGGGTCCTCCGTGGCAGCGACGTGACCTTTGAGTGCGGTGTGAAGGCAGACGCCACCACTCCCGTCACCACCACGTGGCTAAAGAACAAGCGGCCGCTCTCGTTGAACTGGAGGTGTGCCACATAACAAACATATGAGCTTACAGGGGCAGGGAGTTGAAAGAACTTGGCAACGATATGATATAATATTAACCAGTATGTTTTAATCAATGTATAATCTAGTGAATATAAGACTTGTTGTGTTTTCGTCGCCTTAGAATGAGCCCTTCATAGCTATATAGGGAGAGGGTCCTCTGACACAGAACCCGCCAAGTTACACCGCCATGATTCTATGGTAGCCCATGACAGACAAACAGCTAAAGAGAGGAAGCGACCGATCATTTTACAGACTAAATAACGAAATACATTTATACAGCTATCAATCTATCACTTGATGCCTCATCACTCGTCGTAGGCGATAACATCATTTTGGTGCCTACTGCACAGGCCATAATACACCACCAGACAGTCAAGGTCACCTCATTCTATGCCACGTTGTTGGAGTGGGAGGGGTGAGGGGAAGGGAGGAGTGGTATTCAGTTGGTTGCAATCAGCAATCTCAATGCTGATGCAACAAAACCCTATAACCGCACCTTTAAAAATCTTGTCAGTGTAAATATATTCAGATTTATTCTGAAATATATATTTATAATATAATTATATATAATTATTATTAATTATGAATTATTAATATTAATTAATCAGTCAGTAAACCCAAGGCTAAACTAATTCTAACTACCCGATCCACAGGATCTCCCTAGACGAATCCAACCTGGTCATCACCACCGTGAACAGTGCGGACGACGGGGAATACACCTGCACCATCAAGACGGAGATGGACGAGAAGTCTGCCTCTGCCCGCCTCATGGTGATGGGTACGGCGTGTTTGAGACGCCAGACATGACCCCGGCGAGCGTCAGTGTAACAGTTTTAACCCGACGTCTTCTCCTTCGCCGCAGACCGGCCCAACCCCCCGACCAACCTCCAGCTGTCTGACCCCCACGAGCGCAGCGTCCGGCTCGCCTGGGTCCCCGGGGACAACAACCACAGCCCCATCACAGGTCAGCGTCCTCATGATAACCTCATGGTCCTCCTCCAACCTTCAGCCAGCCATCTTGTGTTTCCGCTCTGCACAGACCAGAGGCCCCGCTGCTGAATGAACCGAGACGGATCTGTTCATGGGGAAAATAAAGATCATCAGTCAGCTAATCATCATTCATTTAATCATCAGTCAGTTCACCATCAGTCAGTTGATAATCAGTCAGTTAATCAAGTGATTCCTCCTCCCCTCCTCAGAGTACCTGGTGCAGTACGACGAGGACGACTGGCTGCCCGGCAAGTGGAGGAACCTGTCCACCTATCCGGGGAACCTCAACTCGGTCATCCTGCAGCTGACGCCCTACACCTACTACGAGTTCAGGGTCATCGCCATCAACGCCATCGGACCCAGCCGGCCCAGCCGCGTGTCTGCACGTCTGCAGACGGGCGGGGCACGTGAGTCTAGCGTCACGCGCAGGGAGCACCAAGCAGAGGTGAGCTGGGTCCCACATTGATCCCTTGATCACACATCTACGTGTCCGGTTTTCCCCCTCCAGCCCCGGACGTCATTCCCAGGAACATCCGGGGAGTCGGCACATGGAGGAACAACATGGAGATCAGCTGGGAGGTCTGTTCCGAGCGTAATCTCTGACCGTGAAGCGCTTTGAATTCTATTTGAATCGCGTCACTGGTTCAACTGGTTCTCCCCCATGTGGCGGTGTCGTGTCTCCAGCCGCTGACGTACCGGGAGTGGAACGGGCCCTACCTCAAGTACCTGGTGTGGTGGAAGAGGAAGGACTCCAGAGAGGAATGGAAGAACGCCACCACCAAGTGGCTGAGATACTACATCTACGACGCCGACACCTTCACCCCCTATGAGATCAAGGTCCAGGCGGTCAACAGCTTTGGTCTGGGACCCGAGTCCAAAGTCATCATCGGCTACTCTGGAGAGGACCGTGAGTCTTAATGTGTTATCACGCACTGAACAGCGTCACGATCAATAAGGATGGAAGAAAACGTTCACACTGTTATCTTATGGGGCCTCAAAACTATTTACTGGTGAGGTATTGAATGATACAAAGTAAAGGTACTGCATCGTCCCCTGTTCCCCAGGGCCTAGCACGGCCCCCCTGAACCTACGCGTGTCGGACATCGAGAGCACCCAGGTGACGGTGCACTGGGACCCCGTGGCTCGCACCAGCCTCATGGGGGAGCTCAAGGAGTACAAGGCGAGTCCACCTCTACGTTGTCTATGTGCCGCCTCGCGGCCAAAGACTGTGAGAGCGATGTGAGCGTAGCGTCGGTGATGTCACCAATCGGTTTGAGTGTGACCGTTTTGAGGGTGAAGAGCGGCCTTCTATGGAGATTGACATTCTTTGAAACCATACACGTAAGCAATCCATATCTGGCCTATTGAGGGCAGGACTTTAACGGCCACCTCACACATGATAAACTTTATCATTGGCACCTTTATCAAGACTCCTAAATTGTAATATAAGACTAATATCGAATACTTAATAACTGAAAACAAAACCTAACCCTATAACTGTTAAACAGGACCTCGCAAAATACATAATATCGAAATGTACTAGCCACTGAGCTCCAAAATATATATATTTTTGTCTTTGTATTAGGAAAATCCAATCACATTTCTTCTTTGTTCTTGTTTATCAAATAAACAGGACTGAAAGTCCTTCAAAGTAAAAGTCCCATCATACACTGTATTTTCTAAATGACTTGGCTTCATCTTCCCAGGTGTACTACTGGAGGGACAGCAGCCAGCTCAGGTGGCTGAGCGTCAGCCGGGCCATGAAGTCCAAAGGGTTCCCGGCCGTGGACACGGAGTACACGGGGGTCCTGGACGAGCTGCTCCCCTACAGCAACTACAAGATGCACATCGTGGTCGCCAACAACCGGTACGACGGCCCGCCCAGCCACACCATACAGTTCTCCACCCCCGAAGGAGGTAAGAAGCTACAATCACAACCACGACAAACCAGTTAATCACAAAACACCACACTATATCCCCGACTTAAGAACTTAATCCAATCTAATTGTGTCTATTTTCCCACACACACACCCACACCGTATGCTGCTTGTTTTTGTTTGTGTGTCTGTCTGCAGTCCCATCTGTTCCCAAGTCCTTCCGGATCCAACAGCGCCATCTGGACACCATTTACGTGGACTGGGCCTTGCCGGCTGAGCCCAACGGCATCATCACCGGCTACACGCTCAAGTACCAGACAGGCAAGCGGCTTTGTGCTCCGAACAGCGTTTATACAGCGAACAGAGAACCCACCACACTCACTCTGAACTCAATGTATCGAGTTGCAAACGTGTTGTGTTGATGCGTCCACGCCACCCCGGCTAAATACGCACCTCACGAGCCCCCACCAGGGCACCCGGGTTCACTGCCTCTGCACAAAGCACCGCTGCTTTGTGTATCGAGGCAGATGTTGTGCCCCGAAAACATGATACACACATACACGCACGCGCACAAGTATGCCGCCCTAGGTCATGCACCACCGTCCTCAGGAGTACTGCGTCAAGTACCGCCGTGAGTGTTCTCCCCCGTCACTCCCCCCGTGTTTCCCCCCCCCTCAGTGAACACCACCCGGGGGGAGGAGATGCGCGTGGAGGAGTTCTACTCAAACATCACCAGTTTCTCCGTGCGGCGCTACGACCGCTACACCCGCTACCGCTTCTCTCTGGCGGCCAAGACCCAGGTGGGCCAGGGGGAGTGGCACACGGAGGAGTCGGCCCACTACACCACCGAAGGTAGCCGCTCCCTTCTCCACGGCGACGAGTGCAACAGGGCCTGGTGCTTCAGAATGCATCATGGGACGTTGGGTCGGCGTTGCGCTGACCCCCATGAAATCCTTACATGAACCATTAGCCAAAGCTAATGGACACGTGGTTTTGACACGTATTTGTATTATTTAGCAGTTGTTTCTCTCGCACAAAAAAAAAGTTTGAAAGTTGCAGTTTCAAACAAAACAATGTCTTCCAATTATGATATCATCAAGTCATTGCATGATTAAATTACTGAACAATGACCAAAATCCCTCATCCTCACAAACTCACTCACACACACACACACACACACACACACACACACACACACACACACACACACACACACACACACACAC
>JAOPJL010000001.1:15255334-15266705 GCA_027123545.1 Trisopterus esmarkii
CACACACACACACACACACACACACACACACACACACATACACACACACACACACACACACACACACACACACAAACGGGAAATGGGAAATGGGATGAAAGAAAGAGGTGATGAAGAGAAGGCAGAGAATGCATCAAATAGGTCCTTTAATTATTTCTGTTTATATATTAGTGCTATTTTATCTTGTTATGGTTCCCATTGCCCAATAACCTTTTCGACTAATTAAATATAACCGCTACCTGTTGTCTCAATAGCTGGTTGGCTCATTTTACCAATAAGCTAAGTGTTTGGAGCTGAGTGTTTAAAACAGGGTAAGCAGGCACTTTAAATAAAGGCTTTCTAATTAAGTACCATACACTTATTTGTTTTTGCCACTGTATTACATTCACTTTCATGTATTACATTCACTACATTCAACATGTCTCTTGTTATGGGTTTCACCGTACCTAAGGTAGGTGATTCATAAAAAATGTATATCCTCAAATAACACAGCAATCTATCATATTTAGGAGAATGAGAGACAAAATAGACCTTCATCTGGAAGACTCCCTAAAAACCAAACATTTCTGCAACTCCACAAAGTTAACGGGAATAGCGGTTGCAAAAATTATCTGGTAGGGTTAGAGCTGTTAGCTGAAGCAAGCCTAGAGGTAGAGAAGGGACCATGTGCTTCAGTGACTCACCACATTCCAGCTGGGAGTCACACACTCGACAGCCAATGACTATCCTGCTTTCACTTTGTTATTTTTCAGTATTATTTTCTTTCCCATAAATGTATTATATTATTTGTTATTGTTCCTGTGTAAGTTTAAACCAATCTCCCAAAATGCAGTATAACTACATTGGTCCAAAGTGGAAAACGTATGAGCTAGCAACCTCAAATTTGCTGTGAGGGATCATGGGATTGCCCTGAATCAGTGTGCCAAATTTCACAACGTTTTACCATGGCGTTCTATGGGCTGCCATAGCTTTGCTGCTTGACCCCCAATGACTATACTGTATCTACGGCAAGCCAGTGACCATTGAAACAGACCACCAGCCCCTCGTCACAATGCTAAAAAAGCCCATACATGCAGCACCTGCGAGGCTACGAAGAATGATGATGAGACTTCAAAAGTAAAGCATCACTCTGGTGTACAGAAGTAGAAAGCAGATGTCGTTGGCTGACACGTTGTCTCATGCGCCCCACAGCCCCACCGTTTTGATGTTACAGCTTTGATGTTATGACTGTCAGCTACATATCTTCTTCTCACTTGGAAGGGTCAAAGGACACACTGAGGACAAACACCATGCAAACAACCATGCAAATACCGTCACTATCGGACATGGATGGCCTGCTCAATAGCGCAACCTCCCACATGCCACCTGGCCCTATTTTACATTCATAGATGAACTGACTGTGGCAGATGGAGTCATAATGAAGGGTCACAAAGCAATACTTCCTCTGTCACTACAAAAGGAATACGTCAGAATCATACAGAGTTACAACCGGACTGGCATGGTAAAAGAGATTTGTAAGGAGCCCAGGTCCCACTTCGTCCACTCAGAAGCAAAGCTGTACAGAAGGAATGGTACGCACATTCTGCCTGTAGTCGAGTCCGCTCCATCTCAGCTCCCAAGCGTCATCGACTATCAGGACGCTGGAGTCAATTGACAATAACACAGATGCAGAGGAAACACAAGAACTACTGAACACTGAACAGAGAAAGGCTGATGACCCTGAAGCCAGGTTGCTGTCTGACAATACCACGAGTGTGTACACTACACCAACTCAGGCCCTGCTATCAAGCCCGATCTGAGATACAGTGACTACTGTTCTTAAAGGTCCCATGACATGAACATTTTACTTTATGAGGTTTTGTAACATAAATATGAGTTCCCCTCGTCGGTTCGCTCGGCTCTGCTGTGTGACCGCCATCTACTGGTGGCCGCTGGAACAACCTCCTGTTTTAGTCTTAACCTTAACCTTTAGTCTTATCTTTAGTCTTAAAGATGGACCCCAGGGCCCGGTTCCGTGAATGACCGACGACGTGCGTCTATGGGCGGTCGTTAACTGGTTGTTAATCAGTCATTTAGCATGTTATTAACGTTTTGCGTCAATAAGTTTGACTAAAAGAGCAAAAATAAATCTGATAATGGAGTAATTTTAAGTTAACATTGAATTTTTGAACACAAACCTGTTTAGGCCACGCCCTCCCCTACTCAGTTCTGTTCGTTTCTCATTGGTGGAAGTGAGTAGGGGGCGTGGTTAAGTAGAGCCTTCAGATCGGACGGTTTGACCTACTTAGTTACCGTCATGTTTTGTGTTTTTTTTTGTTTGTTTTTTACCATTATTGTTTTATAGGGACAAATAGTAACACATTTCTCCTACAGGGGATTGATAACGTTCTATCTATTGAACATAAAGAAACACTTGGTCATACTTTACACACTTTACCACAGCAGTGGCCTCTACTGAATGCCACATATATTTTAAGCATTGGACTGAATGCCACATAAATATATAATTATGTTTTTGCATGTTTGCAACGTTTAAAAGTTCAGGGAAAAGTATATGCCTCTACTGGTGTTGCTTTAGCCAATCGCCTTTTGAGGCAATGTTGTTTCGGAATATTAGTGTTAAGGGCCAATAATGCTTACTGTCATTCAATGTCATATTTGTATGCAGTCACATGTTAATACCCCCCCCCACCGACAAAATCTCACTCTGAACTCAGTTCAAAACTTGAGAGTCCTGTGTGTGTTAAAACACGATGTGGATGTCCGGTGAGTCCGCTGTAAGCAGGGGGCGTGTTTGGGTGCAGTACCGTGACGGGTCGATAGGGGGCGTGTTTGGGCGCAGTACCGTGACGGGTCGATAGGGGGCGGCGGCGTGCAGTGGATGACTGTAATTAGGAATAATTAGGAGACGATCGTTTCTAATGAAACTCATCGACGATCTCTTGATGAGCCAACTTTATGTCACCTTAATTATATTTCCTAAATTACACGCCAAATTAAACAGGTAAACGAAAAGCAAAAAAATGAAAACGTTTCCAGTAATTTCTTAATTTCACCTAAGCCCGTCTACGGATTTCACTCACATTGAAACACAGATTCACAAAGATAATCGAATATTATTGATATCTTAACGCTTATTGTGATCTTTCTCGGCCAAAAAAAGGATTTAAATACAATGGAAATAAATCAGGGCCAACCTGCTGTTGTTCTGTTGGTTGTGTTCACGTTGTTCTTCGGCTCCTGATCTCAAACCTCTGAACATGTTTCGTTCTTGTTGCCATGGTGATTTTTTTGTCTAGTTCCCAAAATACTCTTGGAGACACCATGCGTCTCCAAGCATGACCTGACCGACGCTAATGAGTGGGCATTTCAACCATCTGTAGAGAACTATCACCAACTATTCAAATGTCTGTTTCATCGTAAAATATTTTATTTTAATTCATTTAAAAAAAATCGAAATCAGTCCCCTTTTTGGTCGTTCTTTTTTTTTAACGGATAATTCATTCATTCATTCAAACTTAATCTGATCTGAACTTCATGCATTCAATCCAAGAAATAAAACAATCAGACTCACAGTAACCCACTGATGAGGTACGTTTGAACAGCGAGACAACACACACCACTCGATTCAAAGCTTAACTAACCAAGAGCATGGTATTGATTATTCTGCCACTTCATTAAAATTGATAAGTCAGCATTCTCTCAGAACTCTGATGTGATTATTGAATTTTCTTTTATCAAAGTTTTTCCAATGTTTTCTTTTTAGGAATCCATGTTCATTTTTACAATCTGTTCAAATAAAAAATCATACAACATCATCTGATATGTACGACCACATCCTCATCTATAGTACAGGCCTTCTGGGAAACACCTGGCAGCACAATCACACAATCACCAGCCCAGCAGATCCATAAGGCACAAGCATGGGTCGGTCGCGTTGCCGTGGCTACAGCTCCGGGTGTTCCGATTGGCCGGCCTTCTTCTGGGCGGCGCTCAGCTTCTCCGGGATGGTTCTGGTGAAGAAGGTGAACGGGCCCCTGGCCAGGTGCTGCAGCACCTCCTGCTTCATGTCGATGGACAGGTAGTTCTCCTGGGGCCCGTACTGGGGCCAGGGGACCAGACCGGGGCCGTTGGGGCTCCTGGACACAAAGGGGGGGGCGGGGGGGGGGGGGAACGGACACCTCAGTCAACTTCACTTAAAATGGCGATTGATTATCCAGGCTATCCCCAGACGGTGCCGAATGGCCGATGACACGGTGGTTTGAGGAAGCTGCTGTCATCTTCTTGTCGAGGACTGTGAACACGACACGACCCTCCTCTAAGTGGAGGAACCCTGGGTTGTTTTTCCCGGAGGAGTGTGGAGGGTTAGTCGTTGTTCCTACCCTGTGCGGGCGAAGTTCCCCCAGTAGGACATCAGCAGCTTGGACAGCTGCTGCTCCTCCTCCGTGCAGACACCTAGGGGTGCAGTAGGGTGGTCAGAGGCACAGGTTTACCAGGTACATGTAAATAATAATAATAATAATAATAATTTTATTTGAAGGCACCTTTCTTGACACTCAAGGACACCGTACAGAGGTACAAAAGACATTCAAAGGTAACACAATTAAGAAAGAAAGAAGTTATTGTCAAGAATTGCTCCTGAGGCGTTTATCGTGGAAGGGCTTTTACTTCGAACTCGTTGCGGTACAAACATCCAGTGTATCTGGTGGCATTCCTATTACTGGTGTCTTAACGTATATGCCACAGTATATGCGCAGGCACATTTCAATTACCGTACATGACATCTCCCCCTTTAAAGTGGGTTATTTATGAACACAAATCTCTTTACGTTTTATGTAAATCAGACAAACAAATAAACTTTCTTGTTATGAACATAAATCAGCATCGCCAACATTAATGCCATTTCAGTACACCTTTGTCTTTTTTTTTTTTTCTTTTTTTTTTCATCTCACTTTTCCCCCCCTTTTTTTTGTGTGTGTGTACCCCCCCAAAGGCCATATGTTCAATCTACAGGTCAAGCCTGTTGGTCGGTTTGCACACCCGTCCAGATCTGGTCACAGTCTGACCGGGCATAGGGCTTGCAGGTGTAGCCACACTCTGACTGCTGGGGACAGTCTCTAACGTGTCAGAGTGGGTGTCTGTCCCTGTGTTCTCGCTGGTTGCTGATGATGAAGACTGGGGAACCGGTTCAGGTTGAAGGTGGCGACGGTTTCGCCGAAGCTCAGCTCCCTGCTGCGTCTTGATGATGTAAGATCTTGGAGTAATGCTTTCACTTGAGATCACCGCTGGCGGTGACCATGATTTCTCATGGTCCAACTTGGACCTAACCGCGTCACCTGGCTGCAGGACAGGTAAGAGTCGGGCTCTGTGGCGGCGATTGTAGTAATAGGCCTGTCTAGCCTTCTCTTGCTCATCCCTCTCCTTCACCGCTGCTCTGCTGGGCCACTTAGGTTGAAGATTCTTCTCCAATGTAGGGAGTGTTGTTCTAATCTTTCTTCCCATTAACAGCTCTGCAGGGCTGTAGCCGGTGGAGGAGCACGGGGTGGACCTGTAAATCATCAGGGCCATCACTGGATCTGCTTGTTTGAGGATCTTCTTGGCCGTTTGGACGGCTCTTTCTGCATGCCCATTTCCCTGCGGATGATGTGCAGTGTCTGAAGTCAAGCTGTTTCGCAAACTCCTGAAACTCAGAGCTAGAAAACTGCGGCCCATTATCAGACACCACCTCGTCTGGAACACCAAACCTGGCGAAGATGGCCTTCAACTTCAGTATGACCTGTGTACTGGTTGTGGAGGGCATGTGCAGTATTTCAATAAATCTGGAGTAATAGTCTGAGATAATCAGGTAGTTTTGGTGATTGTACTCACATAGATCCATCGCAATTCTCTTCCACGGACGATCTGGAAGTGGTGTAGCGATGAGAGGTTCTTTTTGTTGTGTTCTCTTCAGTTCATGGCACACCTGGCATGATGTAACAAGGCTGCTTATCTCTGTAGAGAGCCCGGGCCACCACACTGATGAGCGCGCCCTCTCCCTACATTTAGCCAGGCCTTGGTGGCCTTCGTGGATTTTCTGGAGAATCTCTTTTCTCATCGGCTGTGGCACGACGATCCTGCATCCTCTGAGGACAAGGCCATTGTGCTCTGACAGCTCTGCTTTGACCTGAACGTATTCTCTTATACTCACAGGCACTTTGCTGATGTGTTCTGGCCATCCAGCGTGTATGAACTTGATGACTGACTGCAGATTGGCATCCGATGCAGTTTTGATCATATCCATTTTGCTTTGGCTAGCCGGGATTCCCCCCACTACACCAGCAACATAGCATGCCCCATCGCTCTGAGTGTCCATCTCAGCACACGTGCTGGACAGCGGACTACGCGACAGGGTGTCGGCGACTACCAGAGTTTTCCCAGGAGTGTACTCTGCCACGGGGTTGAATCTCATTAGCCTCATGAGAAGACACTGACACCGCAATGGTACGTTGTCCAGGCTATGGCTGTTGATGAGCGGCACTAGTGGCTTGTGGTCTGTTACTAGTTTAAACTGCTCCAGCCCGGTGAGATACCTGTAGAACTTCTCACACGCCCACACGCCAGCCAGACATTCCTTTCCTTTGGGCGTAGCGTGTTTCCGCTTCTGTGAGGCGTCTGGAGCAATATGCGATGGGTTTCCATTGCTGCCCATGGAGCTGAAGGAGCACCCCCCCCAGTCCATAGCTGCTGGCGTCAGCAGACACAGACGTAGGCTTGCCCACGTCATAGTAAGCAAGAGCTGGCGCCGTCAGTAGCTCTTTGGTTTGGTCGAAAGCAGCTTGTTGTGCGTGACCCCAAGTCCACATGTTCTTGCTTTTCAGGAGCTCATACAGCGGCTGTCCCACTGTGGACAGGTTGGGGATGTATCTTCCCAGATAATTCACCATTCCCAAAATCCTTTTCAGCTCCTGTACGTTTGCTGGTGGTGGTAGCTGCTGTATAGCTTCGACTTTGCCCGGATCGGGCCGTATTCCATCCTTGTCGATGATGTGCCCTAGGAACCGCAGCTGGCTCTGCCTAATGGAGCACTTTTCTCGGTTGAGCTTCAATCCAGCCGTCTCAATGCGCTGCATGGCTTTCTCTAACCGCTGGTCATGTTCGTTCACTGTGGCGCCATAGACGAGCACGTCATCCATAAATATCTCTACCCCTTCTAGCCCCTGCATTGTCTCCATCATCTTTCTCTGGAAAATTTCCGGAGCGCTCGTTATTCCGAAAGGGAGCCTCTTGAAGTGAAATCTGCCAAACGGCGTGATAAAGGTAGTGAGCTTGCAACTGTCTGGATGCAGTGGAATCTGGAAAAAACCACTAGCTGCATCGAGTGACGAGAAGACAGTGGCACCACTTAGTTTTGCTATAATCTCATCTGTGACAGGCAGGGTGTACTGTTCTCTCTTAACAGCCACATTCAGTCTTTTGAGATCTACACAGATGCGAGCTTTACCTGTGCTCTTCTTCAAGACTGGCACCATGGGTGCGCACCAATCAGTGGGCTGTGTCACCTTCTCAATGATGCCATTTCTCTCCATTCTCTGGAGTTCCTCTCTGACTTTTTCTAACATGGGAAGTGGCACACGCCTAGCTGTGTGGACAGCGTACGGCTGAGCATTGTCTTTCAGTTGTATTCTTACAGGTTCAGTCTTTAGTGTTCCATGCTCACCGTATGCCTGTAGGTGCTCTGTGCTGCACACCGTTTCCTCCACTCTCCTCACTAGGTTCATCTTCACAGACAGTGGCCTGCTGAGAAGATTGGTTACTGTGTGTCCACGAATAACATAAGCTGTGAGCGGATGTCTCTTTCCTTTGTAGGCTACAGTGCTCTGGAACTGCCCTATGCACTGTAGCTCCCCACCTGGGCTATCCAATAGGATGTCTGCAGGCCCCAGTGGTGTTTTAGGTCTGAGTGAGTGATAGGTTTCCTCTCTGATGATGTTCACATCGGCCCCTGTGTCGATTTTGAATTCAACCGGAGAGGAGCCTACTAGCAGATTGACGGCCCATTGCTCTGATGACCCATCAGCGGCTTTGCTCACTGCCCCTAGGAAATACGACTGTTGCTGCTCAGTAACCTCACTCACTGCCTTCTTATTATTCCTGCACACTCTGCTCCAATGCCCAACTTTGTTGCATGTGTTGCATGTGGTTTCACGCGCAGGGCAATTTTCATCCCTGCTATGACGCACTTTCCCGCATTTTCCACATTCGCCATTTCCATTATTTCCCCCTCTTTGCTTACCGCCATATTTCACGTTCTTGTTGAACTTCTTGAACTTGTGACTAACTTCGTGCACTGCTCCTGTTGCCTCTCCTTGCATGCTAATTTGTGAAGCGACCTCCTCAGACTGCCTGACGGTTTGTACGGTTACGGCCAGTGTCAGGTCCTTCATTAGCTGAAGTTTTCGCGAGACGTCTTTGTCAAGTATTCCAACAACGATTCGGTTGCGAATATTCTCCTCCCTACTCGCACCGAAATCACAATGGTCTGAGAGTTCATACAAAGCCCTGATAAAAGTCTCTGCTTTTTCTCCCGGTCTTTGCAGACGTTGGTGGAAACATGCCCGCTCATGAATCACGTTCCTTCGCGGCACAAAGTACTCATCAAACTTCGCTAGCACGACACCAAAGTTATCCTCCTCGTCTCCTTCCTCGGCAAACGTGAACGAACGAAACACATTCTCTGACTCGCTGCCCATTGCATAAATGAGGCTGCTCACCTGCACCGCGCCATCTTCCTTGTCAAGTTTGGTAGCAGTTCTGAACCTCACAAAACGCTGCTTCCAATCAGGCCACTCGGCAGGCTTGTCGAATGAAAAGTTCGTCGGGGGATTAAATTTAGCCATGACTCTCCTAGTCTTGCGCTTCTGACACCATGTCAAGAATTGCTCCTGAGGCGTTTATCGTGGAAAGGCTTTTACTTCGAACTCGTTGCGGTACAAACATCCCGTGTATCTGGTGGCATTCCTATTACTGATGTCTTAACGTATATGCCACAGTATATGCGCAGGCACATTTCAATTATCGTACATGACAATTATGTTCTCATCTCATTTTGTGCTCAAAGTTTAATTAAACCGGGAAACTTCAACCGCAGCCTTCTGTTTTTTGGAAACGTTGCATTCAGGAGAGGAATAGACTCAAAGCGATCCTTTTAACAGGCCTAGCGGTTTAAACACAACATATTTTATCACTATTTATTCTAGTAGTATTTATTTACACGTTATTTACGTTTCTATCGTACTATTATCCCTCATAGTCAAGTGATGGCAGGGGTGAATAAAATCTCAGTTTCTGTATCTCTTAACTGTAATGTAAATATTAAAGCTACAGTATACGTTTCGCTTACCCCAGGACCCCATGGATCCCGCCAAAACGGTGATCGTGATTCGCTCCCTGGTGCCCAATGGCGTGGCGGAGTGCGACGGCAGACTGTTGCCGGGCGACCGGCTGATGTTCGTCAACGCCACGGACCTGGAGAACGCCACCCTGGAGGACGCCGTCCAGGCCCTGAAGGGCGCCAAGCTCGGCCCGGTCCAGATCGGGGTGGCCAAACCACTGCCTGTAAGAAAATAATTTGTCATTGGTTACGGTTGGTCATCGTGTTGTTAATGCTGAGCATTATCGTGTCAGAGTAACGATTTTTTGTAAATAGACATATATATGTATATATATATATATATATATATAGCGCTTTTACCCAAAGCACTTTACAATATTGCCTGACATTCACCCATTCATTCACACACTCACACAACAGGAGCAGTTAGGGTTAGGGTGTTCCCTCGACAGAGGAGCCGGGGATCCAACTAGCAACGTGGTGGTAACCAGCCAATCCCGCTCTACTCACGCGTTCACACTCGCTTCCCTCCGTGGCAGGGGGGCTTCTTGAGTTTCCTTGTTTCATCGACCGTCCTTTTCCAAGGCATTGGTTTCTAGTCTGTGTGTGTACGTCTATCTCTGTGTGTGTGTGTGTGTGTGTGTGTGTGTGTGTGTGTGTGTGTGTGTGTGTGTGTGTGTGTTTGTTCTTTTTTCTCCATACAGCCCGCTCTGTTATAATGAGGGCTTCACCTTACCGCCACTTGTATATTTCATAGCAGGCAGCCGAGTGAGGGCGCATGGTTAAAAATCTTCAATGGCTCCAGATCTACGTCGGGAATCGCTACAATACGCCCTGGCCTTTGTTTGATATATTGACGCTGTTATTGAGACGTCTCTCTTTCGACGGGCGGAGACACTTTATTTTTTTTTAAGTGTGTGTGTGTTTGTGACAGTGTGTGCCTATGTGTGGTACATGTGTGCGCGTGCATTTGTGCATGCTTATGCGTGTGCGTGTGTGCATGTGTGCCTGTGTGCTTGTGGGTTGGTAGAGTGTGGAAGTCTGAATGGAGTTCTGGGTTGTTCTCCAGCCCACTGATCCACTCCAGCCCAGCCTGAGGCCCCCAGAACCAGCTCTGACCCGTGTAATCTCTGTTCTACTCTCCTGCTTTAAATCGGTTATCTGTACAATGCATGGAGAAGACAATGTGGAAAATGTTCAACATCCAGCAGAACGAAGAAGAACTTCAACTTCCCATCTTTCATCGGCTGGGCTTTAATGGAAATGTGATGGAGTCAATAGATGAAACAGCTCATTCATGTGTATTCATTCATGATTCATTTTAAAGGGAAAAAAAAAACCTGCCTCACTAAAATGAACGCATCTTCCCAATCCGTCCAGGGAATATACAGATATTCCCGCTCTCGACAGACGCAATGCGATGAGCAAAGAAGTTCCTCATCTTCTGCTTCCTCGCCATCGTCATCATCACCGCCGTCGCCGTCATCGCCCACCATTCGTATACTAGGGTGGCCCGCTATGTGGGGTAGAGACGGAGATGCCGAGGGGACTCTGTACCGGGCAGAACCCGCCCTGGTCAGTTGGCCTACTCTGGGAGGGGGCGGGGACTAATCAAAGTCCAGACTAATATAATAATTGGGTGAAAAAAAAATTATCAGAAAAATCCTCTAATCCCCTTGTCTGTCCTGGCTTTAACTCAGAGAGGAAGTTGTTCTGGTTGACGTTTGTTTAGATGGATGTTTGTTTGTTTGTAGCGTGCATAAGGAATAGTGCTTTTAGTCTTCATGATCTGATTTAAAGATGGCTTCCCCAGCCGGCAGTTGATCTGACCTGAAGTGACACCTAAAAAATGTTTTCAGTGCTTTCCCGTGAATCTCAAGTGTCCCTTCTCCACAAACACACAACCCGTGTCTCCCCCGGCCCCCCCCCCCCGCCCGCGCGCCCCCCCCCCCAGAAAAAAAACAGAGAACAAGGGGGGGGGGGGGTGGGCCAAAGGGGGGG
>JAOPJL010000001.1:16241232-16251569 GCA_027123545.1 Trisopterus esmarkii
CACACACACACACACACACACACACACACACACACACACACACACACACACACACACACACACACACACACAGCCAGGGTGCGATTGTTTGGGGGGGATGGGAGGGATCATTCCTCCCTCAGGTTTTTTTTCTTCGACTAACAGGGCCTACCATTAACTAAAAAAAAAAATTAGGCCTGCTGATTGCCTATTTTTCATGATTAAAAAAAAATTAAAAATCCCCCCCTCCCCCTCTGGTATTTTGACAAATGCCACCCTCCTCGGAAAGCAATAGCAGCAGGATAGTTAGCATGGGCGATGCGTTGGCTGGGCGCGTGAGTCACGGCTCACAGAACAAAGAAAGGTGTGCTGAAGTTGCCGGATGCATAATTGCAAACGATTAATGATGGAAAGCCGGTGACCTTTATGCAAATGTGCGGCACGATCTGTCGATTGATTGGACGAACAACAGGTGTTCTGGTTGTTTTAAAACACCCACAGACAGGCTCGGTAGGGTGTGGGGGGGGGTGTGTGTGTGTGTGTGTGAGTGTAATGATAGCATCATTGTAGAATTCAACTCGGCATGAAAACAGAAAGGAGGAACAGACACGAGGACAATTGGAGCACAACTGTTACACCCAAAAAAGTAACGGCGCCAAAGAAAGTGTATATCGTCGTGATAAAACAACAACATGGAGGAGCATGGCGGAGAGGACCCTCTCCCTTCGTAGACATAAAGTTTTCATTGCGGGCAAAGAAAACCCAACCCAACCCTATTTCCTTTGGATCATACACTGATTAACATACTTATGAATATTACATTCCAATTCTGCCAAGTCCATTCTGCTAGATGCCACGAAATTCCACACACTAGTCCTTTAACTCCAACCAACTACAACCAAAATGTCACACAGCTGAAGCCAGTCCAGCCGCGGTCTGAGCCAGTGAGGCGGAGAGCGTTTGGAAGACCATGTGACCGTTCTTCAGAAGGAGCCCTCTGCGGCCGGCTGTCCGTCAGACTGCAGAAGGGACGTCGTTTAAACCGCTTTAATTAAAACGCCGGCCTGCACCGCAGCTCCAAATGGTTGCCATGGCAAGAGAGAAAGAGACGGATTGACGGACAGTCCCGGTGGAATACGTCCCCATAATGGCGCTCTCTCCATAATGGCGTGTGTGTGTGGTCACAGGTAATCGAGAGAAGCGGTCACGTGGGGATTCGTTGGGGGCAAATAACAGTGGCTTCGCCTGAAAGGGTCTGTCTGTGTGTGTGTGTGTGCGTGTGCGTGTGTGTGTGCGCGTGCGCGCGTGCGTGCGTGCGTGCGTGCGTGCGTGCGTGCGTGCGTGCGTGCGTGCGTGCGTGTAATTAAGTATTACTGCTGCTGATGTTGAAACACTCCTTCTTAGCTCAACTTCCTTGGTTTGTATTGATTTTTACAAAATAAAAAATGTCTGAAAACCGTGAATGTTCCGGTGAACAAGATCCGGTGAGATAGGCCCTGAGTACGAGGACCACAGCTCTGAGGCGCTACAGACAGCCCCGAGTTGGGGCCAAAGTTTGGATGGGAGGACCGATTTGAATGAGTTAACTTGTGTGTATTGTGGCTGCTCCATTGGTATTATTTCACCAGTGGGGGGTTACGGGGGGGGTCGTAAGTGAGCAGCTGGGAAACTTTTCTTTAAAGAAATGCCGTTAATAGTTTGTAGCCGCTGCGATTGGCGTTCCACGCGAGAGAACGTTAAGTGCATTATCATTTGGAGGTGCGAGCGTGATTCATATAATTCACCCTCGTGAAATGTTGTTGTTGTTGTTGGATGAACGACGCCCACTTAATGGCACCTCGCCGTAACGCGACAGCGCTAAACATATCTTAGTTGTTTTGTTCTTCCTTGATATCTGAACGGAGAGAGACATAACGCTTTGTGGCGACGACATATCGCCCACAATACATACCCGGCAATTTTTTCTGGTTCTCTTTGTGGTGTGTATTTATTTTTAGTCAATTCTATTTGGTTAATTCAACAGCTGTTTACCCAGAACTGGCTAGCTGAGCATTAAAAGTCTTCCTCAGTGTCCAACCAAGTTCATCTTGATGACAGTCCTCAGCTCAAATGTTCCTCACCGTGGTAACAAATCTAGCTGCCATATTTTTGTTTCTATAGATACAAACATATTTTTGGCTTTTTGAAGTTTCCATGGTAACACAAAATGTATGATGTTGCTCTAGACTACGTCAGAGGGAAAGCACAATGATCAGGCAAGTCCATACTGCAAGTTGTTACCGTGGCATCGCGGTCTGTTTCAACGCAAAAAAAAAAGAAAAGAAAAATAAAATAAATTGATAACTAACTTGCTTAAACAATTAACAATAGGCAACATTACACTGAAATAAATCAACTGAGCATGTGACCGGTGCACCTACCTCGGGGTAGTGTGACAGCGGACTGGGGAGGAACCCGCGGGTTCACCCCCCTAGTCTGTCAGGGGCTCTTCACGTACATCACGGCCATAACTAACAACTAAGAATGGTTCCAATTCTGTTCAAAATACAAATACAATTTGAAAAACAGTACATTTAGTAAATTACTAAACAATAAGAATTGCAGGTGGAATTATTCCACTCCGCTACACTAAGCACCCCGAGCCTATGATAAGTGCGCTAATATGCTACACACCGTAGCACGTCAAGTGGGCTACCATATTATGCTTCATTCCCAAACAAGCTAAGGACCTTCACACGCTACATACCAAACCAATCCCCTGCTATGCTGAAGATGATATGTGCCCTTATATTCTTCTACCTTAACATGCTAACTAACACACGCATCATATGCGTGAAAGAAAGGACGCTCACAACTGAGCTTCTGAGGCATCAAAGGCCAAACCCCACATCTACATATCCACAGGTAGGGCTGGGGTGGGGTGGGCTATGACTCATAATGCGCCACATGGGTGACATTCGTTGACAGGACGAAAACATTGGCGAATTATTATTGCAAATCAGGGAGATCAACCTCAAATAAGTCCACTTCTCAAGCTATTTAAGCATCTTAATGAATAGTCAAGCGAGAGTAGTTGAACATAGATATACTATACTGCAATAAGAAGAATACATTCATGTGTTCCCCTCATTATTTAAAGACAGTTTTGTTTAACAATTTAGCTTATTTGTCATAAAGAGAAGAGAGCGGAGGAATGTAGTGAACTTGTGATAACGTTTGTGCCAGTCCAAGCCATTTATCAGTCTGAGGTAGGAATATCATTGGGTTGTTCATAAAGCGTATGGTCGTAGGCTGCCCATGCATCTGCTCTGGAGATCTGTGGACACGGCTGAACAAGAGAGTCACATAAAACCCCAACTCCAAAGGAAGAAATCTCTCAACTTTTCCGTTTGGTTTCTCTCCATGTGTCTGTGCCCTCTTTATCCGTCTCATCGAAGAAGGTATGTTCTGTGAATTATTCCAGCAGGGATAATAAAAAGGTCTCAAGGGGCCGTGAGAGAGAGACATCGTCTGCGAGACTCTGCTCTGTCCAACACCTGCCCACACAGCCCACCTACGACGACGAGACCAGAGAATCCAGGCATGCTCAGAAGTTCCTTCTTTTTTCCTTCCTTCCTCGTTACAAAAAAAAACCCCTTCTTTGTTCTATTAAGTCAACCGGCTTATCCGGCGAATCTGTTCCCACTAAGTGAACAAGCAGGCAAAGTTCACTCTAGGGAAATAGGGAGGATTCATTATTATGATTCATCATCATTATTTCACTTGTTATTCAACAAGACCTTTTTTCATATTCCTCCTTCCTTAACCATGAAGACAGTATGGTCTCCATCTCTCGTTATGACCCTCCTTCTATCATTTCCACATTTCACTTCTCCTTTCCCCTCGGCTCTCATACTCTGCTCTTCCCTCCATCTCTCTTAGGCGACTCTCTTCTCTAATTGTCTCTCTCATTGTTCCTTTCTTGTCGTCCTTTCCTCCTCTCCCTCCTTCCCCGTCCTCAGTATTCCCGGATTGGCCGTGTGGTGATGACAGATGACTCGTGCAGCAGGTGTGCAGCCTCACCCAGCCCCAGAGCGCAGTCAGACACGGGCGGCAGCGAGGCCGTCGTCATCCACACACACACTCGGCGTAACGTTATTGAAATCATCAATCAATTTCAATCAATCAGCATTGAATACAGATAGGCCCAGGTCATTTTGAACCACAAGCTACTTGCACCGTTGAATAACACTATTTGAAATAGCGATTGATTGTCAAATAATGGATGGATTAATGGAATTAGTCCAAAGGAGGAAGACAGGAATACAGACAGACATACAGGCAGGCAGACATAATCAGACCCACAGACAGCCGGTCTGACAGACAGAGTTGTCGAACATACCAGTCTTCCTGTTTGAAAACTGACAGCCACACAAATGGGACAGTCAGTAACACAGACATACATTCAGACAGATCTGGGAAATAATAATAAAAACAATACCGGTGCTGTACTGTCGGTTCTGAGAGAACTAAAGGGTCCTAGAGCTCGCCAGGTACTCACTGGGTCAGTAGTGGGGGATTCAGACCCTCAGCGGGGGACAAAGTGGCGGTCAGGAGCTGCTCCTGGACGTGGGGCTGAGATGAACCAGGCTGACAGGCGGTTATTACCGCCCACAGGAGTGTGGGAGAAGGACCCTTCCTGCTGGGTCTTAACACAGCTTGCTCTGAATCACCAGGACACACACACACACACACACACACACGCACACACGCACGCGCATGGACACACACGCACGCACACAGGGACACGCACGGACACACACACACGCATACACACACACAGACACACACACACACACACACACACACACCAACATCCCCACACATATCCAGACATAGATCGCTGAACTTCATTATGAACAATAGTTATGTGGTATAGCATGTTCTGCTGTCAGACGAAATCTATTCTGATTTCCAAACGGATTCAAATGAGTCCTGGACTCTGGGAACCCCCCTGGGAAGAGGGAGACTGCTGGGATCAAGCTCTGGTCTAATGAGCTAATGAACAGTCAGCGCTCTGTCAGTGTAGTGGTCTCACCGCCCGCCCTCCCGCCACCCCTGTCTGTGCCGATCTTGTGAGGACCTGTGTTGCTTTGTGTGTGTGTGTGTGTGTGTGTGTGTGTGTTACCTGGTCTCTCAGCGTGTGTAGTGCTACTTCATGTTCCTTCTCTTTGCCCAGCAGCTGTTCCCTCATCTCAGCCATGGTCTGCAGACACAGGAGGTAACCAAAGAGTCTACTGGACAGGTCACCATCATCTGGAGCTCCTGCTCTAAACATCTAGTTAGTCTACCAGACAGGACAGGTCACCATCATCTGGAGGTCCTGTTCTACTCTGAACATCTGGTGTGATCATGTTATCTCAGCCTTTACCTGATTGGCGGTCATCAGGTCTGTCTGGAGTTTCTGAATACGGAGGTTCAAGGATTTCAGCTCATCTTCTTTTTTCTGGTTTATCTCATCAATCTTTGTCCTAGAGAGAGAGAGCGAGAGAGAGCGAGCAAGCAAGCGAGAGAGAGAGCGGTAGAGGGCGAGAGAGCGAGAGAGAGAGAGAGATGTCCCATTTGAATTCCCCATTCTGGCATTAGAACAGTTGTAGCGAGGTAGGTTAATTAGGGTTATTCTGTTAGTTGTATCTGTTGGTTGTTTTCTGACCTGCTATCATTGTAGAGTGCCTCCTTCTCTCCCTGAAGACGCTGGAAACTAGAGAGACGGGAGAGAGATGGTAACGAGAGAGACGGTGACTAGAGAGACGGTCACTAGAGAGACAGTAACTAGAGAGATGGTAACTAGAGAGATGGTAACTAGAGAGACGGAGAGAGACGTAACTAGAGAAAGACTAGTAGAAAGCAGAACATCTGTTTTGGTAGGCTCCTACCTTTCCTGCTTCTTCTTCAACCTGTCAGACAGCTGAAGAGACAGACAGACAAACAGACAGACAGACGGACGGTTGGATTGAGCGCTGAGCACATATTTGCAGAAACAACAACAAGGTATCTGTGACGTCACAGCCTTGCTGAGGTCACTTCCTCTATGGTAGGCCCGGTGGCGTTTACCTTGCCGACCTCCTCCAGTAGTTTGGTGACCTCTGTCTGCTTGGAAGCCTGCAGACAGGAAAGCAAGGAGAAACAGGGGTCAAAAGGTCACATCCCGTTAAAAAGCACAGCCGGTTGCAGCAGTGTGTGCGGGGGGCGTGTGGGCCTACCTCCAGGGCCACGACGTGCTCCCTCAGGAGCCTCTTCTCCTCCTGCTCCGTGTTCAGGGACACCTCCAGCTCTGCTCCAAAGCAGGGGGTTAGAGGACACAGAGCTGACCAGCCTGCCTGCACACCTACCAGCTTCTCTACGACCTTCTCTGAGCGGCCTGCAGGGGGCGCCGTACACTCATTAGGCACACCCTCTACACCCTCCCCGCCCAGACTCCCGCCCACAGGTGGTGTAGTCACACTGTAGCCTCTGCAGCCTCCAACCACAGGTGGTGTAGTCACACTGTAGCCTCTAGACTGTAGAGGCTACAGTCTAACAACACCACCTGTGTGTGGTTGGAGGCTATAGAGGCTGCAGTCTGACTACACCACCTGTGGGTGGAGGCTGTAGACTCTACAGCCTCCACCCACAGGTGGTGTAGTCAGAGCCTTAACAGCCTCCTGCTGGAGGCCCGTTGTGTGTCTCTAGTGCAGTAGTGTGGGTCGGCATGTCCTGTGCTCCCATGTGACTATGTTACCCCCTCTAGGTGGACTGACAGAGCAGCCCTAAACGCCTGTAGGACCCCTAACTGATCCCGCCTGGATCACAAGACACATCTCATGTCTCATCTTGTGAGAGGAAGACTGGATACTCACCCAGTATCTGTCGGGCCTTGGGTCCAGACTCTGGACCTGCCTAGAGACACAAAGACCACACCTTGACTTTCACACCTCATCTCTCTCCCTCTCGACCCCTCCCTACCCCCCTCCCAAAGTCCCTCCCTCCCTCCTCTCACCTTTTGTCCTGCCCCCCCCCTCTCACCTGTTCTCTTGCCCCCCCCGCCCTCTCACCTGTTCTCCTTCCCCAGTCTCGGCCTGGTCCGGTCCGGAGGAGGAGGTGTTGGATGTGTTTGTGGAGCTGCTGAGTCTCTGCACCTCCTGGTCGTAGCGCTCCTGCAGGCCTGGAGGAGAACTACACCTCAGATCACATCGGAGGGTGAAACCGGGCCGGTGCCGACCGGATCCCAACCCCTCGCTGTGATAACTAATGATGAAGCGACCCTTCAGACCCTGACCTTAAGACCTTCACACCCTGACCTTCAGACCCTGACCCAGAGCCTGCTCCCCCAGGGAGCAGACCAATGATTAGATTAGATAGACGCTATCATTTGTCACTAGCGTTGTCCAGGCCTACAGGCCCAAACCTCAACCCCAAAAGTCAGCCTTCCTGGTCGGGGACGCAGCACCGTGCGCTCCCGAGTGGCCTGGAGCTCTCAACCATCCATTTCTTATGATCCTATGAACTATTATTGTTACTTTTATTACGTCAGCCTAACTAAAGAGGTTAATGGATATAAAAATGCACACATGTATATGAAAAGAAGAACACACACCAGCCATTTTGTTCTGCAGGGCAGAGTTTTCTGCCTGCAAGCGGAGGAGCTCTGTGTCGTCAGGGGCAGGGGCGGAGTCAGGGACGGGGATGGGGGCGGGGCTAGTGGCACTGGCTCCTCCCACCTCCTTCAGGCGCTGGTTGTCCTGCTCCAGCTGCTCTATCTGGGTGCACAGCTGCAGCCACAGAGCACCTTACAATTCTGCTACTGACCAACAACCCAGTCATGGGTACCATGACAACAGCCCGATGCATACCTTAGAAAGCTCCGCCATCAGGGTGCTGTTCTGGAGCCTGAAGTCCTCCTCCTGGCTGTGCAGCTTCCCCTGCAGCATGGAGGTCTCGCCTAGCAACGCCTCCACTTCCTGTTGGGTCACATGACCCCTCATGTTGTAATAACCTTTATATTACAGCTCACGTTAATGTTATGAATCATACCAATATTAAATCTTATATTAATGCTATCACTCAATCCATCATTTATATGACAGCTCACATTGATGTTATCAATCATACCGATATTATATCTCATATCAATGTTATGAATACAGACTTACTTGAGCTTTCTTACTCTTACTCAGCGCCTGGAAAACAAGGAGGAGGACCAATAGAATGAGTAACGTGATTATTAATACAATTAATAAATCATTATTCAAATCCTGAATAATAGGATGACTAAAGTGACCATGAAGTCTTTTGTTTGGTCAAAGCGTATAACTTCAACAACATCTCCTCCTTTGTTGGTGTCCCTGCAACCCTGTTTGGGAGCGTTCTGCTCTGAACGTTGTGTGTGGAGCTGTTCCAAACATCTTACCTTCTGGGCCTTCCCCAAGTCCCTCTCCAACACCGCCGTCTTCTGACGCAGAAGGCCCAGCTCTGCAAAACAACCAGGGGGTTAGGATGAGGTCATCACCATGACACCCATCCCCTGGGGAAGGGACGAAGGAGGTGATAGAGGAGGTGTAGGGGAGGAGAGGGTGAGGAAAAGGAAGAGGGGGTGGGGCTGGGAGGATGGAGGGGAGGGGCAGGAGGAAGAGGGGAGGAGATGGTGAGGAGGAGGAAGAGGAGGAGGAAGGGGACTTTACCTGCAGAGTTCTTCCTCAGGTCATCAGAGAGCTGGTAGTTTTGAGTCCTTAACTCCAGAAGCTGTGCCTGGAAACACAACACACACATTATATACACACACACACACACACACACACATTATACATATACATTATATAGTATCAAGTACTTACATTTGGGTACTTGCCGATACCGAATACCGAAACGAGTACTCAATAATACCATTACAGTTTAAAGAGCCAGTAAGCCACTTTCAGCAGGAATTTGAACACTTTGAGGTCTAAGAAATGTGTTTTAGGCTGCGACTTTTAGGAATGAGGGGGGCGTGTTATCCCCATGGTTATGACCCACGAAAACGTTATGAGCGTTGTAATAAGCAATGTTGTATATCAATTATGATCACTGTGTTGAATATCATATAAGACAAATTACCACATATAAAAAAAAATAACTACTCGGTTTTGCAGGTTTTATCTGAGAAGTATGTGAGCAGCACAGGTCAGGAGTGTAGAACCCGTGACAGCAGTCTTGTGGTGGATGACATCCATCCTGCTAGCCTAGGTTAGCACTGTCAAGACAACATCCATCCTGCTAGCCTAGGTTAGCCCCATTAAGACAACATCTATCCTGCTAGCCTAGGTTAGCCCCATTATGACAACATACTGTCAACATACTGTCAGCCCAGGTTAGCAGCGTTGGGGTGAACTGGTCCGTTAGCCAGAGCTACCGGTGTGTGTACTGAACCAGTTAGTGATGACCCTCTCCAATGTATAACCAGGTTATATCACCTAGCTCTACACCGCAACACCTGACACCTCACGGCTAGCATTACAGCACAGCTGGGACCTATGACAGCTAACCCTAGCTGTGTGACAACTGTGGCTTTCATATCAGATAGTTGATATACTCATACCTGCATCCGATGAAACTCCTCTTCAGAGAGAGCCTGGGCCATGGCCATGTTTACCTGTGCTAGCGGACAGCTAGCTTTTAGCCTCGGTGCTTCAAGAAAGGAGCGGCTAGCGGACAGCTAGCTCTTAGCCTAACTGTACTAGAGAGAAGCGGCTATGGACAGCGAGCTCATAGCGCTATTAACCGTGCTATTAAATTGGAGGGGCTATCGAAGAGCTAGCTAATAGCCTCAGTGCTACTAGAGAGGAGCAGCTAGCGATGCTGAAAGACATCTAATGCTGCGTTCAAGTCATGTGGGCAATGGGAGAGATGGTGGTGGGAAAGATTTCCTTCTTTACGACTTGCTGGCGTGTTCCCGCAATAGAACCACTCGTTTATTGGCACTGCTGGAGTTTTTATATTGGTATCATTGGATTGTATGAAGACAGTGTGGTGTACGGTTTGTTTCCATTGAATTCAGGGCTTCTGCTAAAGTGAGTTCATAATAAGTGTATGCCTTTTCTTGTGCTCTGGAGTCACTTCTATATTATTAACCCTTTAGTCGTATATATCCATTGATTTATCACAGAAACATAGAGTTACATATTTTGGACACTTCTGGAAGAGTCGGAAGTGGTATTATAGAAGCTGCTTTAGGGTTTGAATGGAGCATAAGGATCGTTTCATTTTGTCAGCGTTACACCCGGAGCTGTCAATGTTAAATGACCCCGCCCACCCCAATCCTTTCACATTAAATATGTGGGGGGAAAAAATTGTGTATATTCTTT
>JAOPJL010000001.1:16381763-16393354 GCA_027123545.1 Trisopterus esmarkii
CACACACACACACACACACACACACACACACACACACACACACACACACACACACACACACACACACACAGAGCCAGGGACATGGTGAATAATAAACATGTTGTTTGGAACGCACCATCACGGTTCATCCATTCATTACTGACACTTCTCCGAGCCAATAGGGGCTCAGACTGATAAGACTTCGCCCCCCTCTGTTCAGCTCAACCTCTTGGGCGGGGGAGGGTCTTCCCGCCGATTGGATGGCAGTTAATTGTAACGCACACCACAGCCAGGCCACGCTAACACTAGCACACACGCTGGCTATCTGAGGGTAGCTAGGTCAGCTAGCTAGACGATGAACACCATCACCATGTTTTCTGAGTTGCCAAAGCTAGAAGAATATTGATGTCTGAGTACTAAAGTATTACATAACCGAGCTCACCGAAGCAAATAGTCTTGGATGTGCTAGTTTTATTGCCAACTGGCTTATACCTTATACATATGGCACAAGACTACGGGTATTTGCTATCCCAAAGTAATACAAACACTACAGAAATGGTCCAATAATTGTGTGTTTTGTGATGGAGTCTGAAACTTCAACAGTATTTCCTTTCATATCTTTTGTGGGCCGTTATTGATCAGGTGGTCTACCATAGCTAGCAGAGAAAACCCTTTAAACGAGACACATTTTGCAACAAGGTCGGCCGGACTAGCTGGTTAGACAGGTGTATGTCTACCTTGTCGGACATGCTTTTGTCTAGCTTGTAGACTGTGTCTACCTGCTTAGACAGGTATGTGTCTAAAGGTACCTGGTTGTGTATGTCTACCACTACCTATCACCGGCAAGACCCCCCCCCCCCCCAGAACACGCATACAGGAACACAACTTTCTCTTCATCTTCCTCATCCTCATCATCATGGGTCTTATTTAGCTGCATGTCTATTGACCATGACCAATCACATCATAGAGAAGACAATAGAATGATTTGTCATACTTATCCTCTTAATAATTGATCATTGTTATTATTAATAATAATATAAGTTTGTTTTATTTTATTTTCCTGTTTGGGATGAAAATACTTTTTTTTTTCTTGGAATAAAAAGAGGACGATGTTTCTTGAAAACCAGTTGGGCCTTTTAGTTTTGTTCTGTTCTGATGTAAAGACTGGATACGCACCACTAGTAGTTCTATCACTATTATTAGTTATACTGTCACTTTTAGTCATACTATCACTGTTAATATTTCTATTGTCACTATAAGTAGTTATATCCATTTGAGTCTTACTACCTTAAGTTATACTTTTACTATTAGAAGTTATATCACTATTATATAACTATTAGTAGTTATACTGTCACTATTAGAAGTTATATCACTATTAGTAGTTATACTTTTACTATGAGTGGTTGTAGTTGTAGTTCTGTCACTTTTGCTATTTATGTCACTATTAGTAGTTATACCACTATTAGTAGTTCTACTGTCACTCCTCGTGACTAAACGGTTAAAATATAGTCGAAATTCACATTCACGTGAATGGCAGAGTGAAGTCAGGTCTGTCCGATGAAGAACGCCTTGTTTGCTGTTGACCGATAGATGGCGCCAGTGGGCGGGACCGGCCGCCTCCAATCAGGTCCAGCCCAGCCGTATGGGCCAACCAATCAGATTCTACCTACCTGCATCCTGGAAGGCGAACAAGGAACGGCTGTGTTGCGCCGTTTAAGTGCTTTAACCCCGGGATGGATGGTCCGGCCGGGCTCGAACCCCCCCCGCCGTCCCGGGACTGAGGAGTGGGACAGAGACGGCCTTGTGTCATTACGTGTGTTTATAAAGCTGTGGAGGCTAGCACAGGAGTTGGCCTGCTAGCCCTTCTTTAGCCCGATAGCCGGTCAATAGCCTGCTAGCCCGTCGATGGCCTACTAGCACCTCATTAGCCTGCTAGCACGTCATTAGTCTGCAAGCACGTATTTAGCCTGCTAGCACTTCATTAGCCTGCTAGCACGTCAGCCAGCGGCTCGGAGTCAACATGGCGGTAGGCAGCGCACCTGCAGACGGAGCGGGTCGAAAACCGAATGAAGGTAACGGGTTAAATAGTATTGTGTTGAAGGTAACTCGTTAACTAGTGTTGTATGGAAGGTGACTTGTGTTGTATTGAAGCCGGGTGTCATGTTAACTAGTGTTGTATTGAAGGTAACTCGTATTAACTAGTGTTGTATTGAACTTAACTAGTGTTTTATTGTAGGTAACTAGTGTTGCATTGTAGGTAACTAGTGTTGTATTGTAGGTAACTAGTGTTGTGTTGAAGTTAACTAGTGTTGTGTTGAAGTTAACTAGTGTTGTGTTGAAGTTAACTAGTGTTGTGTTGAATTTAACTAATGTTGTGTTGAAAGCAACTCTTGTTGACTTTATTTGTATTGAAGGTATCTCATGTCAACTAGTGTTGTATTGAAGGTATCTTGTGTTGTATTGACGGTAACTCGTTGTATTGAAGGAATGTGCTCCTGCTGAGCCCGTATAACTCGTTATGACGGTCGATACGGATGGACGGTTGGACGATAAGGATGGTTAATGAACTCTCTGCTGTACTATACAGTTTTGAGAAGCATATCCTATACTGATAGGAGCTGTGGGGGGTATTCTGATCTTCTGATACTTTCTATGAAAGTTTCAATGTCGTTAAACGGAGCTTGTAAATCCTGGGGGTGAAAGTCAAACTGGTTCCACACCCACTCGGGTCCTCTGGTGACGTGGACATGGTCATGCATTTTGTCAGTTGCTCACCTGGCGGTAAAATTCGACCTGTTCTCAACACAAAGACACAGACACACCTATTTGACTTGCAGAATTCCCGGGTGTGCATCGGTTTACACATCATGGTGTATTGTTGATATTAATTCACAATCCACCCATATTGTCAAGAGATAATATTAAAGAGCCATTTAACCTAAAACCACATTTATTTTGTATTAATTTACACGTTAATTGGTCTTATATGATTGTTAACATAGTAATCTGCATTTTTAGCGGTTACTGAAATAAATCCACAATTTATAGAAAAAGGGGTATAATACTATGTTTTTGCCTTTCTCACAAACACTACGTGAACATGCCACTCTGCTGGTCGAAGGTGGGGTCTTTTCGTGACGTCAAAACACCTTATCCAAGGGGTTGACGCGGTGTGTGTGGACGTGTGGGACTCTGTCTGGGCAGCGGTTGTCTGCGGTGTCAGCGAGAAAGTTGGGCTTTTATAGTATAAAGCTACGGTGTGTGTAAATGGGGAAGCTCCGACTGAGCAGCGATGGCCCTCACTGTCCCAGTGAGGGTCTTGGCTTCCCGGACACCTATAGTGTAACGCTACGTTATATGGTGCCTTTCATATACAACATCGCTTAACACTCATAACAGTTGCACAACAATGGTACTCAAAATGTGTCAAAGTTGGCGTGGGTCGCTCTTTTCCTAGTTTTGTTTGAATGCCATCTGACTCATTGGGTTCATTGGCTCTTTAATATATAATAAATGAAGATAAACAATATCACATTGTGATATTAATCATCATCATCATCATATATTACTTGGTTGAAACACTATTAATAGTCATCATGTCAAGTGATATAAATATATCAAATAAGTGTAACACACGCACATATTCATAGACATCATGGATGTATAGTTATCGTATTTCTATACAATATGTTAAAACATTCTTTATGTTCATTAACACATTTCTATTGTGCCTGCTCCCCAGCCAACAGGAAGCTGAAGTACATCAGTCTGGCCGTGCTCGTGGTCCAGAATGCATCTCTCATCCTCAGCATCCGCTACGTCCGCACGTTGCCCGGCGACCGCTTCTTCACCACATCAGCGGTCGTCATGGCGGAGTTCCTTAAGCTCATTACCTGCCTGCTCATCATCCTGGTGCAGAAGAAAGGTCAGTGAACGTCCCGTAGTAAACTCTCACTAGTTGGTTAGTTATGTTAAGTAGTTGGCTCTCACTGGTTAAGATAAAATGGTGTTGGTTCCATAACAGGAAATTCTGAGTTAGATTCAGGAGACCAATAAATTTGAGCTGGCTTGAAATTATAATTCTGCTGGCCAATCTTATTGCAAATAACATTACAAATCTCACTTCATTGTCTGATAAATTTATAAGAACGTGACGGTGTGAATTCGGGTCTATTGACCTCACTTGACGAGCCATCTTCAGATTTCAGTGGTGCATGTCCTTGGTACAATCTTTGATCTGGTGACAAACGCTGGCACACAGAGCCCATTCACACTTGCTCCATCTCGCCCCCTCCCTCTCAAAAGTTGTACACGACCCATGTGCTGTTCTCGGCAATTATTATCACTATGAGCTTTCAGTAGGCTAATGCAAAAATGGGCCGCTGGCTTAAATGTACCTCTCCAATTTCATTGCGGATATTGCACAATCAGTACACATTGATGGCACATGCGAATACTGATATGAATAAGAGAGGAGGAAGAAAGGAGGAGAAACTAATAGGACTGTATATAGTTGAGAAAATAAGTCAGCAACTACTGTTTCCATAGTACATGTTAAAGGATTCAAAGTTAATGAATTCATTGAAAAAAAAGTGTTTGATTTCTTCTTTTCTTAATTTTTCATGTGAGCAACGATAAAGCAGAAGACAAGTACAGTACACAACAGTTAAAATAATAGCACATGAGGACATTTGTAAGGAATTTAAGTAGTATCCCCCCAAACTTAAAAAATCTCCCCTATGTTGAGCTCATAAGGGAGGAATTCCCCCCCATTTTGAAAATGAAATCTTAAGCCCTGGGTTCAATGGCTCTTTAAATAGGGCTTTCGCGACGTAGACATTTCATTAAAAATTAATTGGTCTAATTGGTTAAAACATGTTTTATTGTAATCAAGTTTCAAAAAGCAAAAATGAGGGTGGCTAGTGTCCAGTGTGGAGTGTTCCTCTGGAGCCCTGAGTCTGACCCGGGGTTGAATGATCTCTGTGTGTCCAGGGAACCTGAAGGAGATGGCGCTGTTCCTCTATGACAGCATCGTGGTCCAGTACCCAGACACATTGAAGCTGGCCGTTCCCTCTCTCATCTACACACTGCAGAACAACCTGCAGTACGTGGCCATCTCCAACCTGCCAGCGGCCACCTTCCAGGTGAGGGGATGGAGTCTGCACATGTTACTGTTCTCTAAGGACTGTTTATTGTCCTTCACTCTCCTACTGTTTACTGTCCTCTACTCTCCTAAAGTTTACTGTACTCTACAGTTTACTGTCTTCTACTCTCCTACTGTCCTCTTTTTGTTGAGTCTCCTGTGGTTGTCTCTCTAGTCTCTCCTGTGGTTGTCTCTCCTGTGGTTGTCTCTCCTGTGGTTGTCTCTCTGACATGTTGTCTCTCTAGTCTCTCCTGTGGTTGTCTCTCCTGTGGTTGTCTCTCTGACTTGTTGTCTCTCTGGTCTATCCTGTGGTTGTCACTGACATGTTTCTCTCTCTGGTCTCTCCTGTGGTTGTCTCTGACATGTTGTCTCTCTGGTCTATCCTGTGGTTGTCACTGACATGTTTCTCTCTCTGGTCTCTCCTGTGCTTGTCTCTGACATGTCTCCCTGGTCTCTCCTGTGGTTGTCTCTGACATGTCTCCCTGGTCTCTCCTGTGGTTGTCTCTGACATGTTCTCTTTCTGGTCTCTCCTGTGGTTGTCTCTCTGACTTTCTGGCCTCTCCAGGTGACGTACCAGCTGAAGATCCTGACCACGGCTCTGTTCAGCGTCCTCATGCTGAGGAGGTCCTTGTCCAAACTCCAGTGGCTCTCTCTGCTGCTCCTCTTCACCGGCGTGGCCATCGTCCAGGTAGGCCGTCCTCCAACATCATCCAACGTCTCTGATGGGCGGATTGATCCCTGTCCGATGTGCCGACCTGACGGAGGTGGTGATTGTCGTTTCAAAGGTTCAGCAGGAGGGGAAGAAGGAGTCCACCTCGGACTCGTCCAACCAGAACTACACGGTGGGTCTGGTTGCCGTGGTGATCAGCTGCCTGTCATCGGGCTTCGCTGGCGTCTACTTTGAGAAGATCCTGAAGGGCAGCGCGGCCTCCGTCTGGGTCCGCAACGTCCAGCTGGGGATCTTCGGCACGGCGCTGGGCCTGCTGGGCATGTGGTGGAAGGACGGGGAGGCGGTGGCGGAGCACGGCTTCCTGTTCGGCTACACCTCCACCGTCTACAGCGTGATCCTCAACCAGGCCTTCGGGGGACTGCTGGTGGCCCTGGTGGTGAAATACGCCGACAACATCCTGAAGGGCTTTGCCACCTCCTTCTCCATCATCGTCTCCACGGTGACCTCCATCTACCTGTTCGGCTTCCAGGTGGACCTGCTGTTCAGCGCAGGCGCGGCACTGGTCATGGGGGCGGTCTACATGTACAGCCTCCCCAAGGCCGGCCCCCCCTCCGCCTCGAAGCCCAAGCCCAGCAAAGAGGACTCGCTGCTGCCCAAGTCAGTCCTGATGAACTGAGCTCAGCACATCACTCACTAAGAGCTCTCCTGTCTCTGAGCCGTTTCCATAGTGACTCCTCTCCCGTGATGTGCTGGAGCATCGGACCCTATCCCTAACATGACTAACTCCTCTTCTCTGGTAATCACTGATCATGTGGTCCTGGAGGTGGACTGGTTTGGATGTCGACTGGTTGGATGTGGTCCGTTTCGGATGTGGGATGTGCGGATCAGCACAGGTGTGCTGGCGGGGTTTTAACCGGCCAATTAGAAGGGAGTATCAGCACAGGTGTGCTGGGGGGGGTTTTACCGGCCAATCAGAAGTGCAAATCAGCACAGGTGTGCTGGGGGTTGAGGACATGTTTTTATTTGATTTTATACAATGACTATCAATCCCCATTAAGTAAGAGGACCTCTGTGGTCAACAGTTTACATGTTGCCTGGATGATAGCACCAGGCTAGCCTCTGATTTGATGGCTGGGTTTGGAAGGTTGTGGTGGGTAAGAGATGTTTGATTTGGTCTTATTTTGGATGAATGTTTGAAAGGTTTTTAATTAAGGTGATGGTGAGGCACTACGAAGAACCAGAATATCCCACGAAATATTAACTGACAGCTAGCAGCTAACAACCCCTAGCTAACCTATCCTATGTGGCGCTAGTTAGCGGCTTACGATCCCTGGGTTACTTCTTCTGCAACTAGTTAGCTGATAACTACCCCTTGCGAACAACTTCTGCCGCTAGTTAGCAGCTAACAAACCCCGGCTAATCTCTTCTGCCGCTAGTTATCTAACCTAGTTAGTTGGGAGCTAGCGGCGGTTGTGGGTCCAGAGGCATGAGCTGTGGGAAGCTGTGCTGGGGGGGTGGGGCCTCCGCGTCTCGGATCCAATGGGATCGCTTAGTTAAGCTGTCAATAGGATTCTTTCTGGGATATTTCTATGAAGTCTTCCGCCTTCCTCCTTTGGGTTGGAAGGTAAATGGTGAATTAATTTGAAGGAGATTTTGAGTTTGTATCTGATGCCTTTTTGAATTTGTACATACCTCGAGTAAAGATTTTTATAAACGGGAATTGGATTCAACTATCTACTGACTCTGTCCGTTTGTAGAACCATCCAATAAGAAGTTATATTAACATGATTATATAGTATATGAGATGAGTGTATGATGAGCTGAGTTTATGTGAGATCAGTATTTATGTGATGAGGGTTTACACATTAAGATCAGGGTTTACATGTTAAGATGAGGGTTTATTCAAAGTGGGGCGTTTATTGGCGATGTGCTTGTGTGCGTTTCTCCTCTGGCAGTACCATGCCAGGGTGACGGCGTCAATTGTACCGCTGTTTGTTACAAACATGGCCCTTGAGCAAGACCTCGAGGTTTGGTATAGTTGGTGGGGCACGGATAAGGGTCTTTTGCCAGCAATACACCTCTTTCTATCACAGAAATTGAGCATGGTCCGAAAACCAAACCAGACCCTGGAAGCCATCAGCTTCTTCAGGATAAAAAGAGAGATTAAAGTTTCGTAATGCATGAGAGGGTTAACAGGGCGCTGGTCAGGGCCCTGTTTCACCAACATCAAGGACACTGATGCTCCAAGTTCTCTGGAGAAAAAGGTGGAGAATTTGAACTGCTTAGAGCTTCAGGATGGGACAATTACAACAGATCCGTTGGGGATGAGGTGCCATGCAGGTGGGTTTTTATACAGACCTTTATGGAGAGGGTGACTGATCCACAGTGTGCCGCAGCTCTGCTGAAAGACCTGCACAGCTGACGGCCACTGAAAAGGCTGGATTTGACTACGGAAATTTTCATTTCGTAATTTGGCTGTCTGTATAGTGGAGCTTCTTGTCTTCTTAAGGGGGCAGAAATGAACAGGGCTGTCAACTATCAGGGATGTTCTACAGACATTGACCGGGTTTTAGTTCATTTAAGAAGCAGAGTAACGGGGCTCTCAATATCAGGGCTGAAACACAGTAAAAAGCACTGCTTATGCAGATGACATTACCATCTTTATCAAGACACAGGGATGTCAAGTTAGAGAAAGGCAGGCCGCCTTGGTCACAGAGAGCGGTTCTTTTTAGATGTCTTGGTGAAATGGATCTATATGGGCTAACACAATTTTATGGATCCATACTGCAGGCCTGGCAGGTTTTCCAGACGGTGAGAGATCCACAAGAAAACCCTGGATTATTGTTGTTTGGGGAGGGCTGGGTGTTTTTTGTGTACAGGCTGAATCGGTGGAACATTTATTTAATTGTAATTGGTATGTTGGTTTGTTCAGGTTGTTACGGCCGTGGTTCCTGGGATTTGGTTAATGTTTCTCAAATGTATTTGTTTGTTTTGGTCAAATACTCACTTGCGCACAATAATTAACTACATTTCATCAACAGCTAAAATGGTTACTTGATTTTCTAAACATTTTTTCTCTGTGGAAGGTTTTGATTTATGTTTTTGTTTAAGTCCTGTATTTTATTTAATAAATGTATTTTTAAGTTATCTCTCTCTCTCTCTCTCCCTCTCTAGGGGCTCGGATAAGGAGAAAGGTTCCTAAGAGAGATGGATTGTCTGGAAGAAGAAGGCCGAATGGACACACTGAAGGTTAACTTCAACTGGGGCCCAAACAAGTCCTCTCACTCCTTAGTGAGTTTATAGAACATGTATAACATTTCAATATTAAGTTTTCAATGGCCTTGCTGTGGCCATGTTGTCCTTTATAAAGGAATGTTACATACTGCTCAATTTGTTTACTTTGAAAAGGTTTCAAATTTTTTCAAACCTTTAATTTCATATTTCTTACTTTAACTACTATCTACTACTTGAAGTGGATTATATACGTATTATAATATATTTTTCTATTTGTTTTCTGTATAACTTAAGCCGTCAGTTTTATGGCTGTTGAAAGAGTGTGTATTCTGTCAAAACAGTAGTGGCTGTTTGACAGAATGCAACCACATCTATGTCACTTTCTCTCTTTTAGGCAGAAAGTTATGCAACGCCAAATGTGACAATATTTAATGAATTAATGAATTACAGCGTGAGATCAATAAATGTAAAATGTATTCATTCAAACGTGTGTGACTGGTTTAATAAAATCAAGGAGGGGGGGTTAACAGGGTGTGAGTGAGGTTGAGTCTGTAGGTGAGGCAGGTTTGATAATGGCAGCTAGTTCCTCCACCTGTCTTCCTCCACCCCCCCCCCCCCCCCAGCAGTACCACCCTGGAGGACTCAGTCCTCTGTGGTGTGGAGCTTGTAAGAGTCCAAAGTTGAGATTAGCTTTCTAGGGCGTAGCTATTCCCCGGTTGGGGCCGTCTGGTGGTGTGTACTGGGTGCTGGTAGTTCAGGTGGGGTTGAATGAGTGACCCGTAGAGGGAGGGTGGGTGTGTGTCTGTGTGTTTTGGTGTGGGTTAAATAATGTTCAAACAATGAATACTCTGTTTCAGTAGAAGCAGAGTGAGGAATGGATGTTAGTTCAGGTAGGTGGAGGTGTTAGTACACATAATATAAAAAGTATCAAAGTATACATAATATACACAGCAATAACAAAAGAAGCACCAGCATGTATTATATGGGTTCAGGTATCATGTGGTCTCTGGTTAAGGTTGCTGGTTGAGATCCTGTTGCAGTGATAAGAGTGCATAGCCCACTATATGGTGTAGTTTAATTAAATGTCCAGAATGACCTGTTGAAAATTTCACTTCTCCTCTGCTATTCTAATTTGATCAATAAAAACAACTGACTTTAAACTGCTGTAGGTTTTGGTGGTTAGTGACGTGTGTATACGTCATCAGGCTGCGCCGCCTCAATGTTGACTTCGGCTATCGAGCTAACGAGCTAATGTGCTAGGCAGCCAGGAGTCATTGCTGGCAAGTCAACTTTCTCATTGTTTAAAAAATCTCCTCCTCCGATCGATAGAACCATAACGAATATAAGCATTGTAACCTTTCAACCCGCGAAGATAGGATAAGATAGAAGACAAGATGTAGAAGTAGAAGCTCTTTAGGATTCAACTACGACAGCAGAATCACGTCTGGCTGACGTCATGTTGTGATCAACCACCTCCGGTTTAACCATCTTTACTACGTCATCTAACTCCACCACCTTTGCCACATCACCTAACTACACCATCTCCGTTTGAACCATCTTCACTACATCATCTTAACTCCACCATCTTCACTACATCATCTTACTACACCATCTTTACTAAATCTAACTACACCATCTTCACTACATCAGCTAACTACCCCATCTTTACTACATCTTAACTACACCACCTTCATTACACCATCTTTACTACATCATCTTAACTACACCACCTTCATAACATCATCTTAATTACAGCACCTTCACTCACTCAAGAATGAGGTGTCTAGATTATTCTATGAATGAACTCTTTACTGCCCAGTTTCACTCAGTGACGTTATACTCGTGGCGATATAAAGTCTTTATATCATGTGTCTTTGTTGTTATCCTACCTCGATTTGCACTAGCTTAGCATTAGCATAGCTCTCATCAAGGTAGACAGTCTTGCATAAGCATATGGTCTAGCATCAGTGTCATACCAGTACTGTATCTGTGTCTCGCTAGGTTGGCAGCAAGAGGTGCTAGGATTGGCTGGATCTTTTTGGTTGCCATGGATACCAAACCATCAGGAGCCAGACCGGCCCGCAGGTCTCCACGCCTCTCCAACTCCAACACCCCCAGCCTGTCCGCGCAGGTCTCTCAGCCAACTGTCCATTACACATCTAGGTGGACACGCCCACTTGTGATGTCAGACGGGGCAGACTTTCAAAACGGCTTGTAACGTCTAATCACACACCTGGTGGTATAATATGTCACCTTTAACCAACACCTAAAGTCCAAACCTACCAGTGGATGATTGACAGCTAGACAGACGTGGGAAAGTTCTGTGTTGAGGAAGCGGTATTGTGTATCGTGTGTGTTGACAGGGTGTGTGTGTGTGTGTGTTTTAGGGCAGAAGCGAGGAGCTGAAGGAGGCCAAGCGAAGAGGAAAGATGGACCGAATCAAGGGGGAAGATGAACTTATAGACCAACTCAAACACCTGGTAAACACACTAAACACACACACACACACACACACACACACACACACACACACACACACACACACACACACACACACACACACAC
>JAOPJL010000001.1:16550775-16560926 GCA_027123545.1 Trisopterus esmarkii
TCTCTCTCTCTCTCTCTCTCTCTCTCTCTCTCTCTCTCTCTCTCTCTCTCTCTCTCTCTCGCTCTCTCTCTCTCACCGGGAGGAACAATGTGTGTTGTCGGTGTTTCTACAGAGCTCTGATCCCGCCTCGCCTCTCTGCGTGTAGTTTGTATTTCTTGGGTTATAACGCAGGTTTTGGTTAGAGATTCTTTGGGAATAATTTCCAGATCTACCGGAGAATGAGCGAGCAGACAGCCGGTGTCTGAACGCAGTGAGTCCCTCTTGGTTCTGTCAACTTGCTCCGGTCTAGTGTCACTGTTAGTGACACTAGGTGTAGTGGTGTTGCTGTTATAAGTGTTAGTAGCGTTGCAGTGTTAACAGTGTAACAGTGTTACGCTAGTAGGCTGTTGTACCAGTGGTAATCGGGTGTGACAATGCTCCATCCGGACTGAAGTTCGCTGGAACAAAGCCAGGACGGGGACCGGGGGGGAAACCGGGGGGGAGACCGGGGGTGACCGGGGGAGACCGGGACGGAGGGAAACCCGGACTGGGCCAAAGAGAGACTGAGACGCGGACCGAGGCAGAGGGAAACCCGGACGGGGACCGAGGCAGAGGGAGACCTGGACCAGGGCAGCGGGAGACCGGGACGCGGACCGGGGCAGAGGGAGACCCGGACGCGGACCGGGGCACAAAAGAAGTGTTCATCAGGCTCTGGTTGAGTTAAACAGGAGGGTATGAATGGTGACGCATTGGGTTTGGTCACAAACTTCCACCCTGTTCTCCACCTTCCCTGAGGGGAGACCCAGACGCTGAGGCTGATTGGGGTCAGGGTTAATACCGGGTGACGGTCGGGGTTAGGGTCTGCATGGGCATTAATGTTCATCGCTTTGAATAACAGCTGTGATTTTTAATAGCTGGCGCCGTTTTGTTTCCCTGGTGGGGTGGGGCTCAACATGACAGAAGCCACGATCCACCCGTGAGTGGGTACCTTAGGGTAGGGTATCTTAAGGTAGGGTGTCTTAGGGTAGGGTATCTTAAGTTAGTAGAGTATCTTAGGGTAGGGTATCTCAGGGTAGGGTAATTCAGGGTAGGGTATCTCATGGAAGAGTACCTCAGAGTAGGGTATCTTAAGGTAGGGTATCTTAAGGTAGGGTATCTTAGGGTAGGGTACCTCAGGGTAGGGTAATTCAGGGTAGTTTATGTAAGGGCAGGGCACCTCAGAGTAGGGTATCTTAAGGTACAATATCTTAGGGTAGGGTACCTTCCTTACGGTAGGGTATTTTAAGATAGGGTATCTCACGGTAGGGTAATTCAGGGTAGGGTATCTCAGGGAAGAGTACCTCAGAGTAGGGTATCTTATGGTAGGGTTTCTTAGGGTAGGGTACCTCAGGGTACTGTAATTCAGGGTAGGGTATCTTAGGGTAGGGTACCCTAGGGTAGGGTATCTTTAGGTAGGGTACCTTAAGGAAGGGTACCTACCATTGTAGGGTATCTTACGGTACACTGTAACACTTTGACGTAAATGTACAGCAAAATCTAACAGTAATCTACTGTATTTAGGTTTTATTGTACAATGCTGTAAAAAACTGCATGGTGGGAGATCTTTAAATGTACAGCCATTTACAGCCGATAGGAAAGAGTCTTGGGAAATAACGCTTGCCTCAAATGGTGCCCATTTTATTTTAACTCATATGGCGAGATAAGAGTGAGTTTATATTTATTATTATATTGACTGCTGCTTGCAGCACTCACCTAACTATAATATAGTTATAGTGTCAACTATTTCTTTCTTTCTCATTCTCTACACATTTTTGGACCAAACTACAATTAAAAATATTCATATTAGCTGTTAAAAATATTCTTCTTTTAAAATATTATTTTTATAATGGAAGTCAATGAAGCAAAGCGTCCACCCATTCTGACACTTCAACTACTTCAGACTTCGCAACTATTTTCGATATCAAATACCTTTTATAGCAGTTATTATACTCAATAGTTTAATTTCAGACCCGCTTCATATATTTTCAGTTGCCCTCCCCAAAATGGGCTCGAGCGGATGGGTGGCTATCACAAAAGCTAACCATATCGGACGTTGTGGAGCCTAACTTGTACCTTTTTAACTTAGAAATCAATGTCACGCTTAAACGGTTACTGTAATTCTTGTTTCACTGCTGCTAAAATGATTAATCGATTGAAAATATGACGGTTATATATGGGGCGTTTGTGTGTGTGGGGACCCCTGTTTATATGGCTAGAGGCTAACCGCTTCCTTCATGTCCGGGGTACTTCTGGTAGAGGCTAAATGCTAACATGCCTAAAAACTAAAAATTTCATGTCATGCTATCTACACAATTGATGCACAAGGCTGAGACTCCTATGGTTTCCAACAGTACACGCCTTATTATTTTTCTGCCAGTAGATTACTGTAATATTACAGCGGCATGCTGTATATTGAGATCACAGCAAGCTACTCTGTTTATATGATACAGTAATACCACTGTAAATAGGCAGTACCTCACTGGAGAAACCTTGTTTTACAGTGTGTGTGTGTGTGTGTATGCATAGTGTGTATATGTGGGCATAGTTGCCGTGTGTGTGAGTGTGTTTTTGCCTGTGTGTGTGCGTAAGCATAGTTTGTGTGTGTCAGTATGTTAGTGAGAGTGTATGTGTGTGTGTGTGTGCCTGAGGTGATCGTCACCTTGAAGTATTCCTCGCATTTACATATGGGGGGGGGGCGACTGAGACAGAAAAACCTTGAACAATAGAAAGAGAGAAGACAGAGCGAGAGAGATAGTTTTGCAGGTGATCTGGTGCTGGTGCTTTCTCTAACAGCACCTTGATCTTCTGCCCAAATGCTATCAGACTGGCCTTGACTGATCTAACCAAGACACAAGTTATGAAGACCCACCCCCCCATCCCTGCCAACACACTCTCTAGATACAAACGCCTGAAATACACAGAGTAAAGCTGGACCCCAACACCAGGGTTAGGGTTATCCCTGACTCACTAACTAACCCTGCCTAACCGCAACTCTGGCCCCCAGGGCTGGCACCACGCTGAACAATCCAGTTATAATAGGCCTCAGAGTAACAGCTCACTCCCTTGCGGGTCTGAGGTCTGCATTCTTGCCAACCAGGATTTAACAAAACAGGACATACACCAAATTGAGACTGCATGCACAGTTCTGCAAATCCATTTTCTGCACCTTAACCCTAACCCTCTAATCTTAACCCTAACCCTCTAATCTTAACCCTAACACACGCAGAGCAGAAAAACAATACACACTAAATCTAAATTAAACAGAGACCGTTCCACTTCCATAACACAGGGCTCCCCCCTAGAGGCTCCCTCGTACCCTAACCCTCGAACCCTAACTCTCATCCTAACCCTCGTACCCTAACCCTAACCCTCAAACCCTAACTCTCTCATCCTAACCCCCCCAGAGAGACATATAGATAGATACCATATACACGTATCTATCTATATGTAGATAGATAGATAGATAAATAGATATATGTATTTATAAATATATAATATATAGTATCCGTTGCATTAGGTTAAATACAAGTACTTACCCAAGATTAAAGCATCTCTTACTCAGATTAACGTGTATGATGTCATCACACATGTTATGATGTCATCATAAGTTATAACTTTATGATGTCATCAGACACCTAATGATGTCAACACACATGTTAATCAGAGTAACAGACGCTCTGCCTAAAGTCAACGAGCGACAAGGTGCAGAAACACTTGAGCTAACTAACACTAACCCAAACATGAACGATACAGAATGATGACAGTGTGATACAGAATTATGACAATGTGATACAGAATGATGACAATGCGGTTTATATAATAGAAGATTAGACATTACCACTAACACTACAGCTAACTAACACCAACCTAAACCATCACTAACCAACAGTAACACTAACCCAAACTACCACTTACTATCACTAACCCAAATACCACTAACTAGCACTACAGCTAACACTCACCCAAACTACCACTAACAGAAACACTAACTCAAACTAAAACTAACCCTAACTGAAAACTACCACTAACTAACACTAACCCAAACTACCTTTAACCCTAATCCAAACTTCCACTAGCACAAACTACCACTAACCCTAACCCAAACTAACACTACAGCTAACTAACACTAACCTAAACTACCACTATCTTTCACTGACACTACAGCTAACTAACATTAACCCTTACTCAAACCACCAACTTACCCTAACCCTAACCCAAACTACCACTTACTAACACTAACACTAACACACGCACTCACACACACAAACGTGTACGCACACGCACGTCTCATCTAAACAGGGTTTAAGGATTTAACGTATTTAACATATTTAACCGAATTTGTGTGGTTGTGTGAGTGTATACAGTATGTGTGTTAGTGGAGGGCAGGATATAGATACCCTATTCAGTACCCTAAGTTCCCCTATCTGAGGATACCCTACCTTAACTGTTGAGGTACCCTACCCTAAGCTCTGTCTCTCTGTCTGCCTGTCCTCCAGGTTGAGGGACCATGGTCCTCCCTCATCTCCTCCTCCTGCTCCTCCTTGGCCCCGCCCCCGCGGCGGCGTCCGGGCCCGTCCCTGACGATGTCATATCCCGAGTGGAGCTGCGGGGGGCGCCCCTCAGCCACCTGCTGCTGGACCCGCGCTCTGGCCAGCTGTACGTGGGCGGGGTGGACCACCTGCACCACCTCAGCCCCACCCTGCAGCCCCTGAGCCACGCCCCCACTGGCCCCCGCCTGGACTCCCCCGACTGCCTGCCCCCCATCCTGGCCCAGGACTGCCCCGCCGCCCGGCCCACGGCCAATCACAACCAGCTGCTGTTGCTTGACCAATGGGAGACGGAGGTGGCGGGGGAGGAGGGGGAGGAGGGGGAAGAGAGAGGACTCATCGTCTGTGGGTCCGTCCTCCAGGGAATCTGCGACCGGAGGTGAGACTATATATATACTGCTACAGGTTAATTAGTTATGATATATGTTATGTTAACGCTATGTAATATAACGCTATGTAATATAATATATGCCATTATGTCATGTCATGTTATAGAATGTTATGTTCTATTATGTTATGTTCTATAATCTATAACGTTATGTCATGTTAAATAATGGCATGTTATATACCGTTATGTAACGTCACGTCATATCTCCCAGGAGCCTGGTCAACGTGTCGGACCTGCTCTACGCGACCTCCGACCCCGTTGACACGCAGTACGTGGCCGCCAATGACCCGCGCGTCTCCACGGTGGCGGTCGTCATAACGACCGCCAGCCGGCAGGAGGCGGGCGGCCGGCTGCGGCTGATGCTAGTGGGGCGGGGCTACACCAGCCGGGGCCCTGGGGACGTGCCGCCCGTCACGGCGCGCCGCCTGGCCCCGACGCCGCCCCCCCGGCTGGCCTTCTCCCAGGAGGAGGAGCTCGGCAAGTTGGTGGTGGGCAGCTACTCCGAGTACAACAACCGCTTCGTCTACGCCTTCCGGCACCGCGCCCACGCCTACTTCCTGCTGGCGCGCCGCGACATGTGGCACCGGAAGGAGTACCGCAGCTACGTGGCGCGGCTCTGCGTGTCGGATCGGGGGTTCTACTCCTACGTGGAGCTGCCGCTGCTCTGCACAGGGGGCTACAACCTGGCCCGGGGGGCGTGGCTCGCCGCCGACCTTGCCCACCCTGCCCTCTTCGTCACCATGGCGACGGGGCAGGCGTCCACGCCCGTGGCGACGGGGCGCTCGGCGCTCTGCGTCTACAGCATGAAGGACCTGGACGCCATGCTGAGCCGCACGCAGGAAGTGTGTTACTCCCAGGCAGGAAGAGGGAGCAGCGGGCTGGAAGAGGCCTACATAGAGTATGCCGTGTCCTCGCGGTGTCTCCGCCTCCCGCCGGTACACGCACACACACACACACGCACACGCACACGCACACGCATGCACATGCACGCACAACACACTTACACAAACACACACCTACGCACAATTTCAGACGGTCACGGTGCTCGGAAAACCACACATTTCTGTAGCATCAGGCTACGACGCCGCTCGCTCATCGTTTGTTTACCCATGGCAACGCGATTGCTACCTGCTGTAGTACTCTCATCGGCTGAAACGTTGGGAACGTTTTAGGCTCAATCTATATAAGGTTGAGGAGAGACAATGCTCTGTTCATTTGTATCTTTTATTTACCTGACCGTATTTTTTTTTTATGTTACAAAAAAAGAATCAGTTCGCGTCGTTCACCTTCGGAATTCGTTAGTTTTGACCAAATCGCACATGCCTAAAACACACACATACAAAAACACACCCACACACAAACACACCCACAGACACGCATATATATACACTCTGCACACACGCTTATATTTCCATAATATTATTGTCTCTCTCTCTCGCTCTCTCTCGCCCTCACTTTCTCTGTCTCTGTCTCTCTCTCTGTCTCTGTCTCTCTCTCTCCAATCTTCCTGCAGGAGTCTGTATCTGAGTACCCCTGTGGGGGGGAGCACACCCCCAGCCCCATCGCCAGCTCTATCCCTCTTCCGGCCACGCCTACCATTACCATGACAACACAGTTGACAGCCATCACCACGGCAACGGAGGCGGGCCACACTATAGCACTGCTAGGAGACAAAGAGGGAACTCTACACAAGGTAGCACACACACACACACACACACATGCACACACACACTCATAACATTACATTCATAAAATTAAAGCTATAATCTATCATGTGATAGTACATAGTATAATAATCAAATAATATATATAGTGATATATAGTAGATTATTATAAACTATTATATGATTTTATAAAGACAATTTTATGCAAATACACAACAGATATTATATTATTATAATTATTATTATTTTATGATTATATTAATACAGAGCTGTGTGTGTGTTTGTGTGTGTGTTTGTGTGCATGTGTCTGTGTGTGTGTATGTGTATGTCTAGGTCCTAGTCGGTTCTGATTGGTCAGGCAAGCTGTATGACAGTGTTCAAGTGGACCAGGGTTCTGCAGTCAGTGAGCTCCTATTGGACAGAACTCGGGAGCATGCCTACGTCCTCACCTCCAGCAAGGTACCACTGCCTTGGTGATTATCACTTTACACCTGGGGATTATCACTGTACACCTGGGGATTATCACTGTACACCTGGAGATTATCACTGTACACCTGGGGATTATCACTGTACACCTGGGGATTATCACTGTACACCTGGAGATTATCACTGTACACCTGGAGATTATCACTCTACACCTGGAGATTATCCCTCTACACCTGGGGATTATCACTTTACACCTGGTGATTATCACTTTGCAACTATTTATAACTTTACACCTTGTGATTATCACTTTAAAAATGTTTACTACTCACATTAAAATAGTTTATTATTACATATTAACTGTTAACTTACTTTATTACTGTCTATTATCACATAATAATTTTGTATTACTCAACTAAAAACTGTTTATGATCACATTACGGCAGTTTATTACTGACCTAACCACAGTTTATTATCAAAATATTGAATATAATAACTCATCATCATCATGGTCATCTTGTAGGTGTCAAGACTCCCTGTGGCGTGGTGTGAGAGACAGACAGGCTGTCAGGCCTGTCTCTCTCTTAGGGACCCCTACTGTGGCTGGTGTGTTCTGGAGGGAAAGTAAGAACAGATGTCTCTCTGTCTGTCTATTGTCCTGTCTCCCTCTCTCCCTGTCCTTCGCTATCTCTCTCTCCCCCTGTGTCTCTGTCTCTCTGCCTTCCTGTCTCTCTCTCTCACCCTCTCATTCTGTCTGTCTGCTTGTCTTTATCTCTCATCTGTCTGTCTGTTCATCTGCCTCTGCCTGTTGTTGTGTTTATTGTTGTTGTTTATTGTTGTCGTGGTCCTCTCTAGGTGCTCTCGCCAGCATCAGTGCTCGCGCCACGAGCCCAACCATTGGCTCCCAAGCTTCGAAACAACCAATCAATGCGTGTCTATTCTGAGTCTGGAGCCAGCCAATCAGAGCAGAGATGTGCAAATACAGGTATGATGTCATTCACAAACGCTCAGCCCCTTCTAGTCTGGGTCTGTATTACCAAGCCTCTCAGAGTAGTTGTTCAGCCTCTATGAATAGTAATGAAGCTTTTTAGAATAACTATGAAGCCTCTTAGAATAACTATGAAGCCTCTCAGAGTAGTTATCCAGTGTTTTGTAACTGTGTTTGTGTGTGTTTGTAACTGTGTTTGTGTTTGTGTGTGTGTGTGTGTGTGTGTGTGTGTGTGGTTCACACAGAGGGAGAAAGAGGACGGGTTTCATAGAGGATTTTACTATTTAAGTATAAAGTTAGTCTTCATGAAGGCCAATTCTGTCATTTCGATTTTTTAAGAGCATTTTTTCTCTTCGAACCGTCTGAACTTCTGATGTTGTCGCAGAGTCCTCTGTTAATGGAGAATATCTTTCTTTCCGTCAGTAAAACAGCTTCAGAAATCAAAGTGCGGGAGACAGATAAAATATATTTGAGGAACTTTCCCACTCTTAAATATGAATAACCTATCAACCAACTGTTGAACTTTAAACACCTGCTGTACGTTTATGCATTAGACATCAATATCCCCAGAGACACTGTGTGTACGTGCGAGTGTGGGTGCGTGTGTGTGTGTGTGTGTGTGTGTGTGTGTGTGTGTGTGTGTGTGCGTGTGTGTGTGTGTGTGTGTGTGTGTGTGTGCGTGTGTGTGTGTGCGTCTGTGTGTGTGTGCGTGTGTGTGTGCCTCCACAGACAGTAGGGGTGCTGACAGTGGCTGAGGCGTTCGTCTCCGGAGTGTTTCGCTGCGTTGCCTCGAACGCTGTGGGCTCAGACACGCTGGACTTCCCCTTCTATGTGACAGGTAAAGAGCTTAACGTCTTTCTCTCTCCACCCCTCCTCCGCTCCACCCCTCCACCCCTCCACCTCTTCAACCCTCCACCCCTCCACCTCTCCACCTCTCCAACCCTCCACCCCTCCACCTCTCCACCTCTCCACCCCTCCACCTCTCCACCTCTCCACCCCTCCACCCCTCCACCCCTCCTCCCGTCTCTTCCTAACAAGCCGCACTAAAGAGGCCGTGAGAGATTAAACCATCCAGGACAAATGGAGACGTTAGGAATCTGTCTCCGGTGCTAGGAACCATCTCAGTGAAGAGACGCTGGACCCACAGTGTTTGCACACACCACTCTGTTTGGTACCCAACCTGTAGTCTGTCTGTCTGTCTGTCTGTCTGTCTGTCTGTGTATGTGTGGGACTGTGTGTGTGTGTGTGTGTGGGACTGAGTGTGTTTGGGACTGTGTGTGTGCGTGGCTATGTGTGTATGCATACATGTGCATGTGCGTGTGTGTCTGTGTGTGTGTGTGTGTGTTTGGGTCTGTTTGTGTGTTTGCGTGTGTGTGTGTGTGTGTGTGTGTGTGTGTGTGTGTGTGTGTCTGTCTGTTTGTGTGCCAGTGAAACAGGAACTGGGAACTCTTATCGTTGTACTTCCCCGTGCGGTGAGCTTCCTTGGCCTGAGCCACTTTATTTCTGGAGGCCTGGGGTTGTTCTGGAAGATAAACACTATCTGCCACAAGGAAACCTGGAGCTGTTTCCACGGGAAGTTTCAGATGGCTAAAGTAAATACAAAATACCTTTTCACTGTATTGCACCAGTTCCGCTGAACTGCCGGCTCAGACCTGGGAGGGCTGGTTGGCAGGGCGGGTTGGCAGGGCGGGTTGGGCGCTTAAAGGTGTGAGTGGGAGAACTGCCGGAGCCCGGGAATCAAACCCACACAGGTGGGAAACCACAACAGGGTTCTGTTCTCAGTCTAATTTAGATATGATCTTTGCCAGATGTTCACTCTCTCAATCCTCTTAACCTTAATCTTAATCTTAACTTCTGCTCATCTGCCGTTCTCTCTCTGTCTCTCTCGCTGTCTCTGTCTCTCTCTCTGTCTTGCTCTCTCTCCTTTTGAGCATACTCTCTCTCTCTCACTCTCTCTCTCCTGTTGCTCTTGTTCTCTCTCTTTCTCTCTCTCTCTCTTTCTATTGAACTATACTCTCTCTCTTTCTCTCTCTCCATTGAACCATACTCTCTTTCCCTCTCTCTCTCTCTCTCTCTCTCTCTCTCTCTCTCTCTCTCTCTCTCTCTCTCTCTCTCTCTCTCTC
>JAOPJL010000001.1:16565197-16575498 GCA_027123545.1 Trisopterus esmarkii
CACACACACACACACACACACACACACACACACACACACACACACACACACACACACACACACACACTCACTCACCCCTAATCTACACACATCATCATCCTCTGTGTATGCATGTGTGTGTGTTTGTTTGTGTGCATGTGTGTGTGTGTGTGTGTGTGTGTGTGTGTAGGATAGTGTGTGAGTTACAGCCTGCTGTCGGGCCGAAGGAGGGTCCAGTCCTGGTTACCGTGGGAACACATCGTCCTGGAAGATCAAGCCAACTTTTCACTTACCGGGTACACACACACAAGCACACACACACATACACACACACACACACACAAACACACACACACATAGCCACACACACAAACACACACACACACACACACAAACAAATGAGATACAAACAAATGTATATGTATCAAAGTGTATATAGATATGTGTATATATATATGTATATTAATACATATATGTGTGTATAAATGTATCTATGTTTGTAGGACCCCAAGGTCCTGGTGGTGGTCCCCTCTCAGGGTCCCGTCTCCGGGGGGACTCTGTTGACCATCCAGGGCCAGCGGCTGCTCACCGGACTGACCTCCGACCTCACGGCCTACGTAGGCCTGCAGCCCTGCTCACTGTGAGTACCAGCCTACAAGTACCAGTAAACACTATCCTACCAGTAGACACCATCCTAACAGTCCTACCGGTAGAGACTATCCTACCAGTAGAGACTATCTGACCAGTAGACACTATCCTACCAGTAAAGACTATCATACTAGTATAACACAATCCTACCAGTACACACTATCCTACCAGTAGAGACTATCCTACCAGTACAACACTATCCTACCAGTAGAGACTATCCTACATGTCTCTACTGGTAGCACACTGGTAGGACAGTGGGATGCTACCCCCTCCCAGTATGAACTGTGGTGTTCTCAGGGTGGAGCAGGTGAATGACACCCGGCTGGTGTGTCGGACGGGTCCCAGCAAGGGGTCAGCTGACGTCCCGGTGCGGATTGTGATTGGTCGGTCTGAGAGAACCGTACCCGACGCCCTCTACCGTTACCTTGACGACCCGGTCATCACCGACGCCTCGCCGTCAGAGAGCTTCTATGAGTGAGTACGAGTGCATCTACAATGTTAGTGTGTACTATTTAGTTTGTGTGTGTATAAATATCATTTATATGTATGTGTATACGTGTATATAAGTGTATATAAGTGTATATTAGTGTATATATTTGTATTTTCCTGCTTTCAGGGGAGGGCGGGTCATACAGGTGACTGGCAGCAGCCTCGACGTCGTCCAGCAGCCAATCATTTGTGTGGGGGTGGAGCCTCTGCCCGGCCAGCGTGTCAAACGGACGAGCCGATTGGCTTTCTTGACCGCCAAGCAGCTGGTCTTCAACAGCAGCACGACGGTGGTGAGCAGACTTGACCTCTCCCACACCCTCTGATGCATATATAGATATACACAGTATATATGTATATTTAGACCCTGTATATATATACATTGCTCTCTCTCTCTGTCTCTCTCTCTCCTCTCTCTAACTGTTTTTTTCTCTCTCCTCTCTTTCCTCTCTCTCTCTGTCTCTCTCTCTCTCTGTCTCTCTCTCTGTCTCTCTCTCTCCAGGTCACGGGGTCGTGCAGGGTTGTGACCTCTAGGCAGATGGAGTGTGTGACCCCCAGGTTGAGTCCGGAGGTCAGGGTCACTGGGGTTTGGTTCCAGATGGACAACGTCCAGATCCACTACCACTCCATCAAGGTACGTCTGTCTGCCTGTCCACCTGTCTGTCTGCCTCTCTATCTGTCTGTCTGTCTTTCTGCCTGTCTGTCTGCCTGACCTGATCGTGCCTGTGCTGTCTATCTATGCATGTGTGTGTGTGTGTGTGTGTGTGTGTGTGTGTGTGTGTGTGTGTGTGTGTGTGTGTGTGTGTAGGTCGGTAGGTATATTATGTGTACTATGTCTATAGTATGTAACACGATGAAGTAAATAACCACAAATATCTCTCTCTCCGTCTCTCTCTCTGTACGTCAATGTCTCTCTCTCCCTATCTCTCTCTGTGTCGGTGGGTGTCTCTCTCCCAGGGTCAGGTCTTCTCCTATCACCCTAACCCAGAGCTCTTCGTTCTGAACAGAGAAACTCCGGACGTCCCGTACCGCTTCAAACCCGGAGGGGTCATCGCTATTCAGGTACACACATACTATTATACTTCTACATATATATGTATACTATTATACTACATATACTACAATATATATACTATATATACTATGCCATATATACATACACCAGGAGTTATCACTATGGATATATGCATGTTTAGGTGTGTATATGTTTATAAGTGTATATATTTGTATAATGTATGTATATATATATATATATATATATATGTGTGCAGGGTGTGGGGCTGACCCGGGCTGTGTCCCGGGGGGAGGTGGTGGTCCGGCTGGGGGATGAGGAGTGTGAGGTGAAGACCCTGGACGACACGCATCTGTACTGTGAACCTCCAGAGGAGCAGCCGAGCAGCCTCACCGACCTGGACCTGCCCAGCCTCACGGTACACACACACATCACCGGTACACACACACACATCACCGGTACACACACATCACCATATGTCTTCATACAGCCTCACGGTATACACACAAACACACACACATATATCTCTCAATGCACACTGTGTACACATATTGTGTCTCTATAATGTGTGTGTGTGTGTGTGTGTGTGTCTGTTCCAGGTTGGGCTGGGGAACCTGCAGGTGGATCTGGGCGTGGTTCAGTATGACTCTTCGCTCTCTCCCATCCCATTGGCTGCTCAGCTGGGGCTGGGGGCGGGAGCTGCTGTAGTCGTCCTATCAGTGTTGGTCATCATTCTCATGTATAGGTAACTCCTGTGATATATATTTATTATATACACACACACACATTTATATATATATAACTTACAAGTAACTCCTTTAATGTATACATTAAGTACAGCTAACTACTATAATATACATATAATTTACAGGTATCTCATATATATTTTGTATATATTGTAAAGGTAAATATATCTTGTGTTTCTATAGGAGGAAGAGTAAACAGGCTCTGAGAGATTATAAGAAGGTTCTGCTTCAGTTGGAAACCCTGGAGATCAACGTTGGAGATCAGTGTCGAAAAGAGTTTACTGGTGGAGATACACTTGTTATACCATCTACTATATATAGTACACTTTACATGATATAAAATCTGTACTATATAATACACACATATATACTTTTATAAACCCTGTATATTCTGTGTGCTGCAGACCTGATGACGGACATGACAGACCTCAGTGATGTGGGCGGGCCTTCCCTGCCCCTGTTGGACTTCCAGAGCTACGCCCAGCGCGTCTTCTTCCCCGGCCAGCAGGGGGCGCTGCTCAGCCAGAAGCTGGACGTCCCAGAGCCCCGCAGAGCGGCCGTGGAGCAAGGGCTGAGCGGGCTGCACAAACTGCTCAACAACAAAGCCTTCCTCATTAAGGTACAATACGTTATGTTATACGTTATTATACAGTATCTATCTATACAGTATATTTTGTTACAACAACAAGGCCTTCCTCATTAAGGTATTATACATTATGTAAATGTAACCCTAACCTGATAAATATGTAATGTGTTAATACTGTATATATAACGTGTAAATAATGTATTTATGAATGTATAAATCTGTATTGATAGATAGGTAATTTAATGAATCTGAAAAAGTCATGTTTTTATACTGTACACGTCAACACTGTGTCTATGTGTGCAGTTCATCCACACCCTGGAGGCCCAGCAGGGCTTCTCCCAGAGGGATCGGGGCTACGTGGCCAGCCTGCTGACCGTGGCGCTCCATGACAAGCTGGAGTACTTCACGGAGGTGATGAAGACCCTGCTGCAGCACCTCGTCCTGCAGTACGCCTCCAAGAACCCCAAGCTCATGCTGCGACGGTACGGTGTCCACGGACACACACTACCCTGTAACCCTCTGTACTCAGTACCAATGTAGTCGCCTCTGTCGCCTCTGCTTAATGTAAGTGTGTGTGTGTGTGTGTGTGTGTGTGTGTGTGTGTGCAGGACAGAGACGGTCGTAGAGAAGATGTTGACCAACTGGATGTCAATCTGCCTCTACTCCTTCCTCAAGGTGAGCTATGTTATATCATGATGAGGTGATGATGATGAGGTCATGATATAGTCATGATATGGTTTATATCTGATGAAGTCACGATACGGTACAGCGAGGGGGGTCTACGGCGTTGGAACAGATGTATGGTTCAGCACCTCTCTGATTATCTGGATCTCACAACTGTACATAGGATACGATATGACGGTGTATGATGGTGTATGACGGTGTGTGACGGTGTCTCTCCCCGTGTGTCTGCAGGAGGTGGCGGGGGAGCCGCTCTACATGCTCTTCAGAGCCATAAAGTACCAGGTGGACAAGGGCCCGGTGGACGCCGTGACCGGGAGGGCCAAGCGCACGCTGAACGACAGCCATCTGCTGAGAGAGGACATCGACTACCGCCCCATGGTACTATGTACTACTGTTTACTGCTATATACTACTATAGACTACTTTATACTACTAAATACTACTATGTACTACATGTATACCACTGTATATGACTAAATACTATATATACGACATATATACCACTGTATACTAATAAATACTATATATATACTACATATATACAACATAATATACCACATATAGTACTATATACTACTATGTACTACATGTAGTACATGTAGTACTACATGTATGTATACTCCTATGCTACTATATTCTACATATATACTACACATATGCTATGTATATACTATATACTCCATGTGTACTACTATATACTTTATATATACTTTATACTGTATACTCCATGTGTGTGTGTTTGTTCCAGACCCTCTCTGTGTTGGTGAAGAACGATGAGGACGTCCAGCCCTGTCCTGTCAGAGTGTTGGACACAGACACCATCACCCAGGTACCTGTCTGTCTGTCTGTCTGTCTGTCTGTCTGTCTGTCTGTCTGTTAGAGTGTTGGACACAGACTCCATCACCCAGGTACCTGTCTGTCTCTCTACTTGTCTGTCCTGTCAGAGTGTTGGACACAGACACCATCACTCAGGTACCTGTCTGTCTGTCTCTCTGTATGTTAGAGTGTTGGACACAGACTCCATCACCCAGGTACCTGTCTGTCTGTCTGTTAGAGTGTTGGACACAGACACCATCACCCAGGTACCTGTCTGTCTTCCTTTCTGTCTATCTCCCCATCTGCCTGTATGTCTAACTGTCTACCCGTCTGACTATGTCAGTGTGTCTGCCTGTCTGTCTATTCGTTTACCTGGCTGTGTGTCTACTTTCTGTCTGTATACCTGCCTGCCTGTCTTGTCTTTTTTATCTGTCTTGAGGAACCTGTCTGTTTGGAGTAACCTGACCGCCTGTCTACCTTTCTGTCTGTAGTAACCTGTCTGTCTGTGTACCTGTCTGTCTGTCTGTCTCAGGTGAAGGAGAAGATCCTGGACCAGACGTATAAAGGAGCGGCCTTTTCCCAGAGACCTAGTGCCCATGCCCTGGACCTAGGTACTGCATAGCACTCATGATGTCATTACATCGTATTAACTACGATGTCATTACATTGTATTAGCAATGATGTCAATACAGCGTATCAACTTTGTCATCACACCATGTGTCAATATGAACATTTCCAGAGTGGCGGTCTGGCCAGGCAGGTCACCTGACCCTCTCAGATGATGATGTCACCGCCATTGTTCAAGGTCGCTGGAAGAAACTCAACACCCTTCAACACTACAAGGTGACCTCCTCCATCACCTCCTCCATCACCTCCTCCATCACCTGCTCCACCACCTCATCCACCACCTCCTCCATCACCTCCTCTCTCTGTCACCTCCTCAATCACCTGCTCCACCACCTCCTCCATCACCTCCTCTCTCTGTCACCCCTCCATCACCACCTCTATCTATCACCTCCTCCATCACCTCCTCTGCTCCTGCTCCTCCTCCAGGTCCCTGACGGAGCCACGGTGGCCCTGATCCCCGCCTCCCAGGCCTCCACCAAGGGGAGCGTCCACCAGGTCTTCCAAACCGCCGAGAGTGAGTAATACTTGAAAGAGGTATTCACACTGTGTTATTGTATTAATACTACAGTATTAATACTGCAGTACTCATGTTAATACACAGAGTGAAGACAGTGGTATGGTCAGAGGAGGTGATGGAGGAGGAGGAGGTGATGGAGGAAATGGTGTAACTCTGTGTCTCCTGTAGAGTCGCCCATCCTGGAGGAGGAGGAGGAGGTGCGTCTTTGGCACCTGGTGAAGAGCAGCGAGGAGCCGGATGCACCGAGGAGGAGCAGCATGAGGGAGAGGGAGCGGGCAAAGGCCATCCCGGAGATCTACCTCACCAGGCTGCTCTCTATGAAGGTACACACACACACACACACCCACACCTGAGATATACCAGACGTTCTCTATGGATGTACACACACACACACACCTGAGATATGCCAGACGTTCTCTATGAAGGTACACACACACACACAAACACACACACACACGCACACACCTGAGATATACCAGATGCTCTCTATGACAGTACACACACCCCTCTCCTAACCTCTAGCTCTAACTGAGCAGAGTGCTGCCATTAAAAGTGCAAACGCTGTGTTTCCATCTGCAGGGAACGCTGCAGAAGTTTGTCGACGATGTGTTTGTTGCCATTCTGAACACCAAGCGGCCGCCACCCATCGCCGTTCGCTTCTTCTTTGACTTTCTGGACGACATGGCGGAGAAGCACGCCATTGATGACCCGGAGACGGTCCACATCTGGAAGACCAACAGGTAGCAGACCAGCTAGGAGGTCAGGGTCAGGTCTAGTAGACTACCAGATAACAGACCAGCTAGGAGGTCAGGGTCGGGAGATGGGGGTCAGTGTCAGGATTAGGGTAAGGGTCAGGGTTAGGGTCAGGATAAGGGTTAGTATAAGTGTTAGGATAAGAGTTAAGATAAGGTTAAGGATAAGGCTAGGTTAAGGATAAGGCTAGGTTACTGACGGTCCTGTGTCCCAGTCTTCCTCTGAGGTTCTGGGTAAACATCCTGAAGAATCCCCAGTTCGTGTTCGATGTCCAGGTGACGGACAGCATCGACGCTGTCCTGTCTGTCATCGCTCAGACGTTCATAGACTCCTGCACCACGTCCGAGCACAAAGTGGGCCGGGTACGTCTCTGTATAATGTCTGTCTGTCTATATACTGTCTGTCTGTCTGTTCTATTGTAGTGATAGATGTATGATGAATAGCTCCACTGTAGTAATAGATCTGTTGTGATAGTAAATAATGAGTTGATTGTAATCAAAGTGTGTTTGGTGTTCAGGATTCCCCCGTTAATAAGCTGCTCTACGCCCGGGAAATCCCCCGATACAAACAAATGGTGGAGCGGTGAGTCTATATGTCTGTCTGGCTGTGTTCTCTATGTTTAGTCTACAGTCTATCTGTCTGTATGTCTGTCTCTATGTTAAGTCTAGTGTCTGTCTCTCTGTCTGTCTGTCTGTCTGTGTTATCTATGTTTAGTCTACAGTCTGTCTGTCTGTGTTCTCTATCTTCAGTCTACAGTGTGGGTCAGGTGACCAGTCTGTAAGTCAGGTGACCAGTCTGTCAACCAGTCAGGTTACCAGTCTGTTAGTCAGGTGGCCAGTCTTTCAGTCAGGTGATTAGTCTGTTAGTCAGGTGACCAATCAGGTGACCAGTTTGTTAGTCAGGTGACCAGCCTGTTAGTCAGGTGACGGGTCAGTAGAGCACTAGCAGAGTGGAGAGTGAGGGTTAATGCATATTAAGGGTTCTATACCAGTTACCAATGTACTAACGTGTGTGTGTGTGTGTGTGTGTGTGTGTGTGTGTGTGTGTGTGTGTGTTGTGTAGTTATTACAGCGACATTCACAGTGCAGCTTCTGGCTGTTACCAAGAGATGAACTCCACCCTCACAGAACTATCCGGGGTAAGACACACACACACACAAACACACACACACACATGCACACGCACACACGCACGCACATCCCCACCCCCACACATGCATGCATAGCAGCACATTTAATGGGAGGGCAGCACTACCTTTTTACAATGGGCTTATCATGTGATGTAATAATTAAAGATCTCTCTCTCCTTGTACCTCTCTCCCTGTCTCTCTCTACCTGCACTCTCTCTCCGTGTCTCTCTCTACCTGCCCTCTCTCCATGTCTCTCTCTACCTGTCTCTCTATACCTGTCTCTCTCTCCCTGTCTCTCTCTACCTGTCTGTCTCTCCCTGTCTCTCTCTACCTGTTTGTTTATTCCTGTCTCGCCTCCAGAGTTTTGTGTCAGAGATGAGCAGTCTAGTGGCGCTTCATGAACTCTACAAGTACATCAATAAATACTACGACCAGGTACTATATACTTTAATAAATACTATGACCAGGTACTACATACTATAATAAATGCCACGACCAGGTGCTACATCCTATAAAAATGTAAGGTAATGGCTATTAAAGTGTACCTTAGGTTATTGTCTACTATATGTTGTGTATATAATATATAGATATCTGTATGGGTTTGGTTATGTTTATGAATGTAATAATATATATATTTCGATAATGTTGGTTGAAATCTGCCCTTTACTGCTAGATGGCACTAGTTTTATAAAGTGCTCCTTTAATATACATGTAGAATAATATATAAGTATATTCATATATGAATATGTACGGATGAAGACCGCTTCAGTTTATTTTAATTTATATTTCTGTTTTCTAGGTGATGTCCTCTCTTGATGAGGACAGCGGAGGTCAGAAGATGCAGTTAGCCTACAGACTACAGCAGGTTGCAGCCCTACTGGAGAATAAGGTCACTGACCTCTGATCAGCCTACTGAAAACAAGGTCACTGACCTCTGACCTCTGATCAGCCTACTGAGAACAAGGGCACTGACCTCTGACCTTTGATCAGCCTACTGACGTTCTTCTGATAACATTTGGTGACCTTCACCAAGGTTGAACTCTTTTTTTTCTGTGAGGAAGGAGGGATTGCTGGTATTATTATGACATAATCCTGAAATACTACCATTACTACATAATCCTGAAACACTAAGACTACTAGTACTACTACTTACTACTAAAATACTAGTACCATCACTACTTACTCCAGGAAAAGGGGTATAATTACTACTACTACTTACTACTAAAATGCTAGTACTAATACTACGTACTCCTGAATCTAGTAGAATTACTACTACTACTACAACAACTACTTACTACTAAAATACTAGCACTACTACTACATACTCCTGAAATACTTGTAGTACTACTTCTAAGTACTTCTAAAATACTAGTGCTATTAGGATGTACTCCAGAAATACTACTGCCAATACAACATACTACTGAGATACTAGTACTGCAATGATGTACTCCAGAAATACTACTGCCAATACCACATACTATTGAAATACTATTCTAGAGTGTTAATTCATATTACCCTTGCTAATAATGTACAAGTCTACACAGGTTTATTAAGATGCCACCCATTAAATACTGCTAGAGTACTGCAGTTTATTCAGATTCCGTACTACTAGTAGACTAGTAGTTTATATATTTCATTGACTTGTGACAATCGAATCGAAGTCAGGGCTGCTGTGAAAAATCTCCTAGAAGTCCTTGTTGCAGGGTTATGTTTTCTAAGATGGTAGACTTGGACAGTTTTCTAAGATGGTAGACTTGGAACAGTTTTCAATGATCGTAGATTTGGACAGTTTTCTAAGATCATAGACTTGGCGTTTTTCTAAGATCATAGACTTTGACAGTTTTCTAAGATCGCAGACTTGGTCAGTTTTCTAAGATCGTAGACTTGGACATTTTTCTATGAAAGTAGACTTGGACAGTTTTCTAAGATAGTAGACTTTGACTGTTATTTTTAAGGTTAGTGCTGGAGATAGCTCCAGTATTTTATGATGATGTTTACTGACTTGTGTAAAATCTCCAGAGAAAGGGAACATTTAGCAATACACTAGTTAGGAGGTAGGCCCCCAACTCGATGTGAGAAAGGAGAGTAAATGATTGCGTGTAAATTATTTATTCTTAGGATATCACACATGTGCCTTTTTCTTTCATTACCAAGTCATAACTGAGTTTTCAGTTTTCTGTTTGACTGCCTGTCTGTCTTCCTGCCTGTAGATCTGTCAGCCTGAATGCTGTGAACTGCAATTATATTCCTATCATCCAGACTGTGTGAGTGTGTGTATGTGTGTGTGTGTGTGTGTGTGTGTGTGTGTGTGTGTGTGTG
>JAOPJL010000001.1:16612597-16623999 GCA_027123545.1 Trisopterus esmarkii
AATTTGACTTGTCTAGATGTGATGTTATTTAAACGACCGAGCTACTCGGTAGGGTGGTGACCCGGTAGGGTGGAGACTCGGTAGGGTGGTGACCCTGTAGTGACCCGTTAGGGAGGTGACCCGGAAGTGACCCGGTAGGGCGGTGACCCGTAAGTGACGCTCAAGTCTGTAGACCCGTAAGTAGTGAGTAACGGGAGTGACGGGGTCGGGGGGGGACGCGGTGGGGGAGAGGCAGCAGCAGTTCAGGTTCAACTCCGGCATCCGCTGTGGACAACGCACACGCAATATAGGCTACCTACTGGTGTTTTAAAGGCCAGTCCAACAAATACGGGGGACATAACTGTGTGTGATTCTGCACTCACAGGGATTATGAACTACTAATTGAATAAGCCGTGGAACTTTTCTTTGTAATTTGTGTGTATCGATGTATTATCGAATTATTACTGATTATTACTAATAAACGTTTTATTTTATTTATTATTATTAATATTTACCAAGATAAAATGTAGGGGATAAGTCATCTTATGGGAGAGTTATTATTATGCATATTATTGTCTAGTAGGCTAATTAATACACTTGATTGTAGAAAAAAATGAAGAAAATTGCTACTTGTCGGTGAGATAATAAGTGTATAAGATAATGAAAGTACGATGTAATTATTATTCCTTATATATATTAAACGCAATGTGTGATAAAACTGGACTGAATAAAAAAATCATTCTGTTATTCAGCCTTCGAAACATAAAAGGCTGTCGTTTTTTTATTGCACTTTCTTCGTGCATGCAATACGAAGACGGAAGATCTCCACAATTGATGACACATAAATCGTACTTCAATCACACGATATAATAAAAACCTGAGCAAAAACACAATGTATTTATCGGCGGTTGTGTTGCGTCGAGGGTGCAAACGGCGTGGAGATAGATGGCGGGCTGTTTTTGTGTTGCATTCCTGCAGTAGGTTTGACCCTTAACCCCGTCGTTGTAGTCCCTCCGCCTCGCATTCCTAACAGGGTTTTCCTGCAGTAGTACAGCAAAGGCGCACGCCTGCCACTGCGCCCACTGTGTATAGGCTAGGTAGCTTAGAGAGCTAGCAACCACCACCCCATCTGCACACAATCTGTTGTGAGATGCAAAAAATAACCAAACACTATATATGATGCTTTAGCCCAAAGGCGGTGGTGAACACTACAGTGAACAGCGCCCGAATCCTCACGAAAGAAGGACGAGCTGGTGGTCTTTGGGAGCACTTATCATCTGCCTGTGCTAGCCTGCGAGCTAACGAATCCTGCTCACGGTTTCCTGACCCACAGCGACGAGTCGCTTTGTAGCGATTCGAGATCCGTGAGGCACAGTCCCGACATACAACCGAGCCGCCAGTCGCGAAGAGAGGAGGAAATGAAGGACAAACAAAAGAGGAAGAAGGAGCGCACTTGGGCAGAGGCGGCTCGCATGGTAAAAAAAAAATCACTCAAACTTTTGAATTTGAACGTATTTTCGGGGCGATTTCGTGCGACTCGTTTCCGATGGTCGGGGAAACTACAGCCGCCAGGCGGAGGATTGGCTGGGTCGCCTCTGCGCGGCGTCCCGACTAGCGGACACTCGCCATAACACTGCGGCCCGAACAGTGGCAAATAAGCCCATAACCGACACAACGCCGTTGCATTTTTCTGTATCGGTGTCTGAATTACTGTTTTTTTTACAACATTGTTTGTGTAGTGTGGCTTCAGCGAGAGCTAGCCCCGCAGCCTTCAGTGTTGACTTGCCGAGGATTCGGCTAACGCTACATGCTAATGCTAGCATTCTGCTAACGTAGAGCTAGCAACTGTTATGTTTTCGTCCCTTTGTTTGTAGGCAGCAAGTTAGCTCCCGTTGTCATATATATCAACTTCACCTGGCTCACTGCTAAACAGTCCACTAAATATCCACTGATCATTATTATGGACAACATACCTTGATGGTTATTTAAAGGGATTATAATATGCAACCAAAACATGATTGGTAACTATTCTACATAGCTGGCTCTGGGCTAATTCAGTCCCGGTGTGACATACTACTTGGTGTAACCCTGAATACACTCGGCTAGTATATAACTGTACATGGCTCTTGTGTTTTCCCATTGCCTTTTTGACAGAAGGGCATGTACTTTGGACAGAACCAAAATAGGGTTTGTCCTTCTGTCAACCTATAGTATTTCTAATCACTCTTGAGCTGGAATTAAGAACGTACTATACACCTAAACTAGAATGGAATAAATTGGCCTAAAAATGGACAAGAAAATGTATGGTTGCATGTTTTAGCCATCACAAACCTCTAGTTAAAATGTTAATTGAGTTTACCCAATTACAGGGTTTGTTGATGTCAAGTGGATTCCATAATACCAGTAGTATTGTAGGAACCTCAATCAAGGGCATAGCCTAGTTGTAGGTGGCATTAGCTAAACACAAGTTTTTAAATAACACCCATGTACTTCAGTGTTGAGACTCTGTTTTTATTCATTCAAATGTATCGAGCCAGGTGTGGAGGAAAGGTGATTCCCCTTTCCTGGCCAATGACGATACTGAAACATGCATTGCGTAGTTGGGCTCTTGGTGCTTTTATCTTTGGCAAGATCAAAACTTCAGAGAACGTAGACAATGAAAACATCAGAACGTAGAAGAGTCCCAATGCAAAACAGGTTAACCTGTACTGCATTTGCTATTTAGTCATTAAGCAGCCGCTTTTGTCCAAAGCCTCTTACAGTCATTAATGAGAAGGTAGGATTAGGCACCTTGTTCAAGGATGCCACCAGGTACACTGCAGATGCAGAAGCATTGGACTGAGACTCCAACCCCCTAACCATTATCATGTCCCCACATTAATTTACGGTTTTTTATATTGTGGGGAAATTCCATATAACAAAGCTTCTGCATTTATTTATATACATTTGAGGAAGCTTAATTTGACATTTGCTTTTGTTGTTAAAACACAGTCACAAATAATTGAATCACGTGGACATGCTGTTACATAAGGGCAAGCATCGCGCATGTATTTGGAAGGGGAGTGTAGTGGACATAGGTTTCACATCCGTCCATCTTTACACGCTAACATTTCTTCTCAGGAACCCTAGCATGTGTATTAGGCTCTGTGTGCAGCAGTATCAATATGAGTTTCTTGGGGTTTCAGACTTGCCGTGTTATCCATTTAGATACTTGTTGTGATGTATTCTTTGTGGCTTATGTTGATAAGAAAGCCGTTAACTGCTTTTGTCTGTCAAATGTCATGTGGTTTTGCATGACATTGGTGCTTTGCCCCTACAGCTTATAAGGCTTCACAGACGTGCTGTGTCGATTTCAAAGTCATTTTGTCCCGATTTTCTCTGTGTGGGGGCTAACAAACACATGACATTTTGACAGGTATTGGAGAACTTCTCGGATGCCCCCATGACACCAAAACAAATCCTGCACGTCATCCAGACAAAGGGACTAAAAGAAATGAGGTGAGGGACACACACGCACGCACGCACACAAACTATTAAAATCAATTGATGTTTTGAAAGAGTAATGAAATGCCCTAGTCCAATCATGTTGGGGAAAACATTCTAGGAATCCTATTGGCCAAACCAGAGATCCAGGGTTTTTCTGTGAAACCGACTGCCAGTTCTATCCCCATTTATAAAAAATAAAAAAACACTACCTTAAAATTACCTATGGAGAAAGGTGATGACAAGAGAATTGATGGAGAATGTTTTTATACCTTAAAGACCATGGCCCTGGGAAAAAGCGTTTCATTCTACTCTTCAATGCTCTTCAAACTAAAATCTGTAAAAATCTCCACGTGTACTTCTAGTTATGATTTTGTTCTAATTCTTATGTTCTCTCTCCACATATCACCTGGGATCTCTCCAAACCATCGTTTCCTCACACAAGGAGGTGGGTCTGACGTGTTTATTGGCTATAGAAGTATTTTCCATCACTTAATTATTCACTACATTTTTGTCTGGCAGTCCTGTGTGATGACTCCGTTGTTTCGTGGCTTTTATCGAAGCCACAATCCCCGGAACATGTATATTCAAGAGTTGCTCAAGACTATTGACTGAATTTTTCAGCCTACTTTTCACACTACATGTGTGTTCCTATGCGCATTTTAACTTTCATTCATTACCTGTGTGAATGTGTGCATACTTGTGCGGCACTGCCTAAATGAGGTCCCCTGTAGAGGGTAATTAAGGTAATTTCTCTTTGTGGTACCAGTTATTGTGTCTCCTGGTGTTCGGTACCCATTATTAATGCCTTGTGACAGCCATCCATTTTGGCCAGCTCCACTTCCATTACTGTTTACTATCGGATAATTTAGCAGATTATATTTTCCAAAGCAGTGTTGTAGTGGTTTCACCAGTTGTTTCATTTTTGTTGATTTATTGTGAGTAGGTGGGTATTAGGTCACGGACACGGATACGTTGGAGCACCTTAACACGAGGGTCCTTTTGTGTGTTTCTAGTGGGACGGCTCCGCTTGCGTGCCTGGTCACCATGCTACACTCCCAGGTGAGGGGAGACCGAGTGAAGAACAGCATCTTCTTCAAGCTGCCGGGACGCATGAGCCTGTTCACTCTCAAGGTACACCTCCCCTCATCCATATTTAAATTCTCTGGGACCAGCAGGGGATATTGTCATTGGAATTGTACATGCAATGTTTGGTGGCCATTTTGTTTTGCTATCTGTTATACGATTCCCTGTGTGTGTTTTTTTTTTTTTTTTGTTGTTAACTTTCGTTAAAAAGTATAGACTATCTGAATTGTTTAAGTTATGATCACTTTTGATCTGTTGGACACACATAACAGTGATACTAGGTGTCATATTTCAGAAGTAACCCCTTTGTTAGACATGGCACCTGATAGTGCAATTATAAACTGGGGAGATTCTCAGCTATAGATCTTTTTTTAGCCTTGTATTCAGTTCCAGATGGTGTCAAGCAGCTTTGCCATTTCTTTGGACTGAGGGTGAAACATGGTTTTATCTGATGTGTTTTGTGCAAATGTGGCAACTATTATGAGTATTTTACTATTTAGTCATTGAGTAGCAAACACTTTTATCCAAATTGAACTTTCTAAACCGTGAATTCAGATACAGGTTGATTGGGGCTAGGTATCCTTTATGCATGCTTTATTTATATTAGACAGTCCTGATTCTTACACATGTTGGGACTACATACACAGCAGTAGCTGGACCATTGATGTCATTCGTCCGTTTTGGAGAACGCAAACTTTCGGTCAAACCGTTCCAGGATTTTGTCACGGAAACGTAGGATTAAGGGCGTTGATCATTGGGAATCAAACCCCATTCCTCAGGGCAAGGATTCAATCAAGTCACTACACTGTCCAGCCCTGCTTTGAGTCAGTCTAAGGCCCTGTCCCAATTGTCCCCTTCCCCTTGATTTGAGCCCTAACCCTAGATTTTGTGTGTTCCCGCGAAGGGCTAGGGTGTCCCAATACTAAAGGGAGCAAGGGGGTGTGCTGTTTTTCCCTTAAAATCAACCCTTGAACACAGTAGCTGGCTAGCTAAGGGCACTCAAAGCAAGTGTTCTTGTTGAGGGGAGAGAAATGGGTGTGGGCCTTATCTCTCTGGGTGCCCCTCTGCAGAAGAACGCCCTGCAGTGGACCAAGAGCCCCACGGAGGCGGACACCGCTACAGACGGCACCGGGGCCTCCACCGCCTCCACCGCTAACCCCACAGCCTCCACCACCGGCACCACCGGCGGCACCACCACCACCACCAACGCCACGACCACCGCCACCTCCGGTCCCGGCCTGGCCCACGCCACAACCCCCGAGGGAGCCGAGCAGGAGAGCTGCGACTCCACAGAGACCACGGCCAACGCCAGCGGGGAGAACGATGGTAGGCTGATGAGCTGAGGGGGGTAGCCGGTAGCGGTGTCGTCACCCAACAGGAGAGTCGGGAGGGCCTAATACATGTGCACATTCAAATAAGAGTTAAACCCATAAATAAGTAATTGTATGGAAAATATATCTAATTGTGTGTGTGTCTGTGTCTGTGTGTGGTGTAGCTGATGCATAATGTACGAACTTTACCTGCTAACCACTGCCAGGACAGTTAAAATAGCAATGTTTATGTGTATTATTTATGCATTAAACTTTGGCACCAGTGTCTCGACGAATACATAGTCCTAATTATATTTCCACCCATTCTGTTGTCACTTGGCTTGAAAGCACCATGGTGTTTATTCCATAGCATGCCTTAACGACCCTGTCCCCCCCTCCTCCTCCTCCCGTGTAGCCTCTGTAGACGAGAGCTCCTCCAGTGCCTCCTGCTCCACGGAGCCCACCCCCCCCAGCCAACCACAGACCCGCCTCAGCAGGGCGGCCGGGCAACAGAGCCGCGCAGAGTCACAAACCCAACACGCCACCCGCCTCAGCCGCTCCAGACAGGTACGGCACCGCACACACACACCGGGCCCGCTGTAGGACAGACGGCTGTCACACGGGATAGTATGTGGCGGGACACCGAAGCCGTGCCTCAAGAGGACCCCTCATTTTTAAGTTGATCGGCTCTCGGGTCGTTACGCTCTGGGTGAGCAACCCTATTTTAATGTACATCATTAGGAGTAGGAAATGTATGTAATTTGCTGCATTGGGGAAGGAGAGCTGAATAGTTAGGATGCTTGAGACCCAGCTGAAAGGTACCGTTCAATGCCCTCATGTCTGCCACAGACTGGCATCCTTGAGCAAGATGCCCAACTTCTACAAGCTCATGAATGGCATGTATCTGAATTCAAGTGGATGAAGGCCCCTGCTACATTACTAGACGGTAGATTCATGTTTGGGCCAACTGAGCCAGCCCTGGAACTGAATCCTCTGGATACAGTGTTCCATTACAGAAACATGCGACAAAAATGATATTAACTGTGCAACCTTGGAGCGTGCATCCTATTTGTCCTTTCTCTTCATTCTCATCTCTCATATACTGACCCCTCCCCCCCTTCTCTCTCTCTCTCTCTCTCTCTCTCGCTCTCTCCCCCCCCCCTCTCAGTCAGGGAGGCAGAGAAAGAAAGCAGTGATGATGCCTAGAGTGGTCCTCACACCGCTCAAGGTGAACGGAGAACACGTTCCATCAGGTAAATATAGAACTTTTATATTTACCACCCCCACCCTGCTGCCCTTCCTCCTAATACCCCCCTCCCCCTCTCCTCCGGTTCTGTCTGCTTTGGGGCCTGGCTGTCCCAGCTGCGTGCTGTAGCTGTTGTCTCTGTAGACCACTGCAAATTCTATGAAATTCTTGGAATTTCACTTGCAAAGACTTTAATTACACATTGCTTTGACACACTGAAGTCCAAAATATAAGTACGAATATGAATAGTTTTTTGTTTATTTATCAATAGTAGGAGCAGGGTTGGTATAGTTGTATTGGGTCTTATTCACGCCAATCCTAAACAAAATAGATGTTTCAGCCATTTTGTTGTTGTTGTTATTGTGACAACCTGAAGCTGATCTGCTGGTTTCCTGACAGTCTCCCACCTCCAAGAGATTCCTGTCTGGCCCTACCACTCAGTTTTTGACAACCACTTCCCTCCGATCTGGGTGGTATATAGAGTGCTGGCTCTGTCCTTGACTGTGCTCTGAATTCAGAGCCATCTCCGTGTTGTTTGGGAACATACTGTGAGAATCTGTGTCTTGGACCGTGACGCTAAGCTCCTTTTTGTTGCTGAAACGAGTAGAAGTGAAACTCCTTGCAGGATTTCTAAGGCTTATTTCACCACTTTCTTAAATGGCATTGTTGCGGTGGATTCTTATGGATTACATCACCCGACATAGTAAGAGACGACCCGGTAGAAATGGGAACAAAGTGTGGCGTTTGAAGTGAAGCGCCATTTTTTTCCCCCCGTTATGTTTATAGTCTCGGGTAGCATGGGGAGAGATACGATGTGATCTGCAGAGTCAACATGTATGTATTCCCCAAGTTCCTCGTCGCCTTGCTGCAAATTCTCAGTTGATTTCAAGGTTCCCTATTTTGGTTTTGGTTTGACCTTCCCGCTCTTTCGAGACATGTGGTGTTTGTGTGTGTTTGTGTGTGTGTGTGTGCGAGGAGATTGGAAAAGTCCATTGCGTTCGGGGTAGTGTCCCTCCCCGAACCATCCCGCTCCCCCCATCCCGACTCTTCCAAACCGCTGCTCCAGGCCTTCTAACCCAGTGTGTCCTGCGCTTCTCCGCCTGCTCCCCACAACCGGCCTTTCCTCTTAACCCTGCGACCCAACACCCCCCTGGAACCCGCCCCACCCCACCCCACCCCACACGGGGGGGGCTGGAAGTCTCACTTTGGGCCTCTGGATCTTCTGTCTCCTTCTGCTTGTGCCGCCACCTCTTACCTGTGCCCTAGCCTATACCATACCAGCCCGTTGACACCCCCACCCCAAACCCACTGTACCCACCACGCGCAGACCCCAGCTCAGCTATGACCCCCCCACAGTGAGTGTCTGACCGGCTCCCTACTGCCACCTCCCCCTCCTCTTCCTCCTCCCCTTCAGGAGCCGCAGGGAGGCGCAGGGAAGCCTCTAGGGGTACGGGGGGCCCCACGCTCCGCGCTCGCCCAGATCTGGGCTGGAAGCGCCCGCAACACTTCAAGAACATGCACGGCCTACATCCAGGTACAGGCCAAACCTCAACCCCCCCCCCAACCCTACAGGAGCCCCCCCTGTATCGCCACGGTGATGTCCTGCCCTTCTCTCCCGGGGGCTACGGTCAGCATCAGCCAAACTCCACTAGACGACGGCTATACCAGCTGAACTGTCTGCTAATATTATACTGCCATAAAAGGAAGTTATCGGTTATAGTGTTTGAAAGCTTAAAGGATTATGCCGGTCTGGGTGATCAAATCGTGCTAACCGTCTTCCGCACCTGCCACAAATGTAAACTACGGCATTTTAGCACTTTTGTTTTTTTTTAATGAGTGTGTCTGTCATTATGGTGTCTTGGAGTATGGATTCTCAAGCAGTATCACCAATCGGCACAAGAAAGTGCTTTTTCGGAACTATTGGTGATTTGATTGAGTGAAGTCAATAGCCAGTTAGGATGGTTTGATTACACCAATATTATCATTTAAGGGGCAGCCGTACAAGATAAGCAACGTGTAGGTCATGGCAACTCAAAAAAGAGCCTTGGTGTTGTGTAGAGCGTGGGTGTTTCAGTTGCTGGGTGCTGTTGGGTTGCAGTGTGAATAACTGAATCCCAAAGTGTGCGGAAATTAGGCAGTTGGTTGACCTGTCACTCATTCCACCATTTTGGAGACGCAAGTTCCTCCCGGGTGGAGGATGCATTTAAATGAAAGGTTTCTGCTCGTGTGCAGTGTGGGTTGTCTACGTTGGAGGAGTTTGGAGATGGACCAGCAGTCTGCGGACATGAGTTCATAAGCCCCTGTCTGAATTGGACCGTGCAATTTATCCGTGTGGATCTCCGCTAGTTAATTCCTTATATTTAGTTCTCAATCTACCTCTTGTCAAATGCACTGGTTATCTAACAATACAAATGATAGTATTCCTGACTTACTACTTCCAACCCTGGTAATGTTTACTGACTTTGACAATCTAGGTCAGATTGTTAATTTGATTTACAATCCTACATCATGCATACATTCTGTTGTGGATTCAACAGAATGAATCCGCTCATTAGCCAGGTAAGTTTGCACACAACGAATTGACACACATTTTTCAAGGCATGACGACCCAAAGGACCGAAAAAAATGCACACAGGCGAGCATTTTGTGCGCTGTACATGTTATACACGAGGAACACCACAACACCCCTAATGATTCACCGGGACGGTTCTGTTCTACGTCCAGGCGGATGACCGTGCTTCCTTCCTTCCTTGCTCCCTGTCACGCAGGGCCCATGAAGAGGAACCGAGGAGGGGTGGACGTGGACTTTGAGACGCCCGGCTCCATCCTGGTGAACACCAACATCCGTGCGCTCATCAACGTGCGCACCCTCTCCGCCTTCCCCGCACACTCCCAGCAGCAGCTCCTGCAGCTGCTCCCAGAGGTGGACCGTCAGGTGGGTGTCTCTGCTGCCCGGGCCGGGCCGGGGGCCAAGCCTGCACCAAGCAGATCTTAGGGGGCGTTCCGGAAACGTTGTTGTACCACAGACCCAAACTCTCGTTAAAACATTCTCACAGACTTGAAGGTTGAATGGGAAAGTGAGAGAGCGGGGCCGGCGCTCGCACCAGTGTAAACCGCATCCGCCGTTGTATAACCTATGAGTTAAAGTGTTCATTTGTGTTAAACATTAACATCCATTTGTAGGTCGGCATTTTGCAGCCTTATGAATTGAAGTATTAAGGCTTTTATTAAACATTAACAATGATCACGGGTCTGAAGTTTGCGACCTCCGTTCGAGGTCACGTTAACCTTTTCCGTCAGAAGTAGCCAAGATAAAAGTGCTTCAAAGCTAATATTAACCCACTATACCCACGTGGTCATGTGACTCCCCATGTGCATTCTGATCGGTGACCTCTGTCCCCGCAGGTGGGCCCAGACGGCATGGCCCGCCTCAGCAGCTCTGCCCTCAACAATGAGTTCTTCACCCACGCGTCACAGAGCTGGAAGGAGAGGCTCGCTGAAGGTGGGTCCACACCATGTGCTGCGTTTTTGAGCCATCCCCCAAAGGAAGGAGGAACATCCCATCTGTAGTCCGTCTCAAGGGGTCCTCTCTTTGGGTTTTAGGGTTTTTTTAACTGTCGTAGGATAAGGGGTTTTAGTGTCATGTGGACCCTCGTTACCTTTAGTAACTCATACCTTGGATGAGCCCACATCACTCTGTGCGGTGTGACCTTTTCCATTGGTTATATTCCATGCTTTATTGACAAACAAATATATTGAAGGTCTCTCCATAAGCCGCAGTCCACAGTATAAACCCTCGAGAGTGAAAATGATTGCCTTTTTCTGTAACAGAACCAACATGACATGTTATCCAGCGTGTATGCCGATTGCAATTCATTTCGGTAGCGTCAATTTATGAAGATTCGCTACTTGCGAGGCTAAAAGATGCAATATCATATTCAAGCACATCTGCTGGGGACAGATGGGTCAGAATGAGCCGTGTGGCTTCAGTGTGTCTCACAGTGTCCCTCTGCGTTCTCTCTCTCTTAAAGGGGAGTTCACCCACGAGATGCAAGTGCGTTTCCGACAAGAGATGGAGAAGGAGAAGAAGGTGGAGGCCTGGAAGGAGAAGTTCTTCGAGGAGTACCACGGTCAAAAGTAAGGGAGCGGCTCACCGACAACACCGCCTGTTCTGCTGTGATAAGAGCACACTTGAATTAATCCCAGACGGGCCAATCAGGGATGTGTACCTTCAGGCTGCTGACGCTCTGTCCTCCTGTCTCCCCCTCCGCCACCCACCCCCTTGCCCCCTTCCCCCA
>JAOPJL010000001.1:16671622-16696703 GCA_027123545.1 Trisopterus esmarkii
TCTTCCTTCACTGCCCTCCTGGTCCCCCCCCCCCCCCCCCTCCCACCTCCCCTCCTCCCCCCCCCCCCCCCCATCCTCCCAATGCCCAGTTGGACTTCATCAACCCCAACCTGATCGTGAACGCCATCATCGGCGTGTCCACCTTCCTCTCCTTCTACGGCCACCTGCTGTTCTACAACGCCACCAAGGGGGCGCTGCGGGGCCACGACATCGGGGCCAAGTTCGTGTGCATCATCGCCGTGCTGGTGCTGTGTGGCCTGCAGGGGGGCATCCTGGAGACCCTGGTGTCCCTGAAGGTGGTGCCCGGGACCCCGCCCTTCTCCGTGCAGACCCGCTCCCAGCGTGAGTCATCGTCATGTGACCAGCAGGACCGGCGTGTGTGATTGGACGGTGTCGGCCATTTGTGTTATTTTTTGTTTGGTCGTTGAAGGAGAAGGGGGGGTGAAGGGTCATGTTGTTGACATTGGAGGAAAGAGACTGCTTTCCTTCTACCCTCTTCTCTGATGTTTCAGCTCTGTTGAACTCTGTATTGCACGGACTGATCTATGCCACTTTACTGGGTTCACATTATAATACCTTAATTATGTGCTAAAGGGTGTACTTTGCGTTTAACCTGAAACAGTCAATGGAATATTTAACATGTATGTATATTTGATCCAAGAGTCACTCCATGGTGTTTAACCCTTGGTGTTGCCCCTCTGTCTCCCCAGTGATCTACCACTATGCGGTGATTGTGGAGATGTTCTGCATTGGCCTCTACGCTCGCCACACCTTCCGCCGGGTGGAGCCCAGCATGGTGGAGGTGGGGGTGGGCGAGGGGATGGAGGTGGTGGAGGAGGAGGTGGAGCCGCACGTCAGGGTCCTAGGGGCAAGGGACAAGGCGGTCCAGACGGACGACCCCTCCGTCCGGGGACCTGGCTGGTCGTGGTCCCACGCAGGGCCGGTCGTAGGAGGAGAGGGGCTCAACAACCTGGGCTATCAAAGCGACAACGAGGAGAACCTGTGCACGATCGAGCACGCGCCGCTCGATTGCTTCCCCTTCCCTCTGCCGGCGTCGCAGCGCGATTCGGGGCCCCGTCGGCCCTCAGGGGCCAACGTTCTGAATCTGACCAGCGTATCCGTCGCAGCACAGATTAACCAGGGTACACCGAGCGATGTGACAGTTGTTTAGAAAAAATACAATCTCATGTTTTTAGAACTGCAATTTGTGGTTTAGAACTCAATTGGATGTTTACTACTACACATAGACGTTAAGAACGGCAATTTGACGTTTATAACTACCATTTGCGGTTCAGAACTGTAATCTTCCTTTTCTAACTACATTATGATTACAGTCGCTAATGGTTGCACAGCCTGCCTTCAACATCATGGGAGTTTATGTGACTTCAACAACCCTCATGCCTGAGAAGAACGCAGAGCTCTCGGACTGCTGATGGCTACTGGTTTCCGGTCAGTTCCATGAGGTCAAACTTCTTGATGACGATTAATTTGATCAAATGTATCTGCTCTATGTAAATGTTTGCCCTGTGCAAGCCCACACAGAATGCCTGACAGTCTAAGCAATTTTTCTTCAAAGTGTTTCAACATCCCTGGTATATTTTTGAAGAGCTTGTATTTAGTCATTAGTTATAAGTTATTTTTATAAATAATAAATAAATGAAAAGCGAAGGCTGTGTAGACGTGTGCCCTATAATACTCCATTCCCCACGTCAAACCGAATGGTTATTTAATAAATACCCCTAACACTATGGTTCCTCATCATTTAGAGGATAGAGAAATTAAGTGATGGCTGCATTGAATTGTGCTGTATTGTATTGCACTTTCCATTGTACTTCTCAGGAAGTACTCATTCTTCATACTACTTTACTACTGGGACGCCGCATGTGACAGTTGAGTTAAAACGACGACGGAGGCATCGGGGTAAGATTACCTCTATCTTTACCTGCAGAAGTCAAAACACGCCAGGGAACGCCTAGTAGGTTCAGTGGGACCAGTGCCGTTAAAGCTTCTGCTCAACGACCAGTGCAGCGCCTCTGCGCCAATGACGTCGCCAGGCCTTCACGGGCTCAGCCAATCGGCGACGAGGAACGGGCGCTTCCTGCCAAGACGTTGTTCACCAATGCAAGAGCTCTTATTTTGGCGGCTGTGCGGAAAACATGGCGGAAAATTTGAAAGGTAATCGTTCGTACAAAAGACTTTCGATTTATTTCGACACTTTGATCAGTTTTCGCTCCGTTACGATACGCGTTGGCGTTTAACCTTCGCGAACGTGGGGGTCTTTGTTAAAGGAGCTGTTGCGCAACATTGACGCTGGTGGTAAACACGGGGACTCGTAAACCGTGTTGCTTTAACGCGCAGATTATCTTGAAACAAAGTGGACGTTTTCTATGACGTAACATTGTTACTTTTCTGCTTAACCGGCGATATTCCATATGAACTATCTTGTATCAGTAGATACAAGGTAATACAATAAGTTAAGATACTTGTGCACGGTTACTTTTGGAATAATCCGCGCCAAGTTTAGAGAAGCGTGTTTACTTGTACTTTTACCTCGCATTACCGTCCTTTTAATTTGACCATAATTCAGAAAAAGCCATGTCCTCGCAATGCTGAAGGCTAAACGAAGTGTATTTTTTTGCAGAATGCCGCGTTCCTTGCAAGCTGTCCCTGGACGACCTGCAGGACCTGTGCCGCCGTCGGAAGATACACTGCAAGGAACTGCACGTCAGCAAACACAACTTCAACGACTATGAGGTGGAATACCTGTGCGATGTCAAGCGGGACAAGGTAAGACGTTAGGAACAATATATAATATATATATATAAGTTTGGGGATATATAACGTAAGCCAACACCGGGGGTGTACGGATTGTTGCGTTTCAACCATCTGGATTAGATTGTTTGTGCAATTTAGTTTTTTGGTTGCTTATCTTACCGTTGCCAATGGTTTTGTCACTGGGTATGTTATACACGGCCAGAGTCGGTTTTCACTGTACAATGAGGATAGTTCTACACTGTCCTTTCAAGGGGGTCTTGCTGGTTATAACCTCAAGATCCGTTTGTTATTACACATTTGTTACGGTACATGCTATTACTTGATGGCCACTATTAAACTGGCTTTTTGTTACATATCTCCCATTCCACTCAACTTGTGAGAAAAGGGAACCTGCAATAATCCTCACATAAAATGTGTTACGGCTATATTTCCTTCCATTTCCATATACTTCCATATTTCCATCTATTTTCCATTACCATCCATGAAACGTCGGTACATTGACATCACTGGTCCGGGATTTGGACCCCACCACGGTCCAACCTTTCCAGTGTTTTTGTCAGAAACAGATTTGACGTTGTTATTTGTATTCTACAGTAAAGCAAAAAAAAAAAAAATATATATATATATTCTGAAGAGGGTTGACGTTATATTAGTACTTGCTTGAAAACCGACCCCATGATCCCCGCGTGACGCCGCTCCCTCTCTCCCCGCAGGACGACGAGGAGCTCTACCTGGTCAAGTGGAAGGGCTTCGCCGAAGCCGAAAGCACCTGGGAGCCGCGCAAGAACCTCAAGTGCTTCAAGCTGATGAAGGAGTTCCACCAGGACCTGGCGGCCGAGCTGCGCCGCCAGCACCGCCGCCACAAATACCCGGTGCCCAAGCGGCTGGGCAAGGAGCTGACGTCCACGCTGGTCGGGCGGGCCAAGCAGCGGCTGAGCCTGCGGCGCTGGGAGGCCCACCTCAACAAGACGCGCAGCGACCCCGGCCGCATCCTGGTGCTGAACGAGGTGGACCTGGAGGGCCCGCCGCGCGACTTCGCCTACATCAACACCTACCGCGTGGGCCGCGGCATCGAGCTCAACGAGATGGCGCTGGGCTGCGAGTGCAAGGACTGCGGGCGCCAGCCGCTCAACGGCTGCTGCCCCGGCGCCTCGCTGCACCGCATGGCCTACAACAAGCTGGGGCAGGTGCGGCTGCGCGCCGGCCAGCCCATCTACGAGTGCAACACGCGGTGCCGCTGCGGCGCCGACTGCCCCAACCGCGTGGTGCAGCGGGGCATCCAGTTCGACCTGTGCATCTTCAAGACGTCCAACGGCCGCGGCTGGGGCGTGCGCACGCTGCAGCGCATCAAGAAGAACACCTTCGTCATGGAGTACGTGGGAGAGGTACGCCATCTCACCCCCCCAGCTCCCCCACACTCTCTAACAGAACAAACGGATGGTTTAGCTCTGGTTGATGATTTTTCTTTGGTTAAGGAAGGTTCATGCGTTTGATTCTGTGGGATGTCTTCCGGGGGCTGGGTCCCCGTGAGGTCTCAGCGTGTTCTGGCGGGAACGAGGGAGGAAGTCCTGCTAAAGATGCATAATAATAACAACTATGCATTTTATTTGTATTGCCCTTACAAGGCTGCACATAATCCGCAAGCGTTGGGTTATGACAATTTTGTGTGTGTGTGTGTGTGTGTGTGTGTGTGTGTGTGTGTGTGTGTGTGTGTGTGTGTTAGGGTTAGCCCTAACCCTAACCCTAACCCTAACCCTAACCCGTACGTTTCAGTGAGTGTGCGTGTTTATGCGTGCGTTTGTGCGTGTGTGTGTGTGTGCGCGTGCGCGCGCCTACGTGTGACCGCGCTTGCGGACCAATCAATTGGAAACCTGTTCATTCCCCGCCGTCTCCCTCCACCGTGTGACGTAGATCATCACGACGGACGAGGCGGAGAAGCGGGGCCACCTGTACGACCGGCAGGGCTCCACGTACCTGTTCGACCTGGACTACGTGGAGGACGTCTACACGGTGGACGCCGCCCACCAGGGAAACATCTCACACTTTGTCAACCACAGTGTGAGTCTCCTGTCCCGAGTGACCGACACGCGGCCGGGGACACTCTGGGCTTTCTGATCCCCTCCTTCTATTTTGATATTTAGGAGAGAAAGACGTGCTTTATTAAGAGATCTGGTGCAGGATTCTCAAGGGCTGGTGAAATGCTATGGAGGCTGACTCCTCAGACTACGCCAGAATAATAGCAATGTGGATTTTTGACCGATAGTTTCTGCTTTTGTAAACTTTGGGACCATATGGAAAAACAATGCTACAACACGATAAGATGTAGTTAATAAATCCCAAATGGGAAATTGGGGGAGAGGCAAGGGTCTCAAATGCATAAAATAATGACCTTGATTGTACTTCATATTCAATATCCTCAGTTAAATTGCATACATAGCTTTGCCGCTTTTTTTAGTTGTTTCAACACAAAAAGCAATGACATCGCTGAGGATATCAGGATCGGGACACCATCAGTGAGAATTATATACATGCGGGTGTATAGCATCTTTAAAGTACTTAAAGTACTGTCTGGATTTAAAGGCGTGTTAGGACAGGTAGCACATATTCTTACACGGTAATTCCACTCATCCCTCCGGGTAAACAACATTCACAGATTCCCTTCATCCCTTTCGGGTGTTGTGGGAGGCGTGTCTCGCCTTGTCTCCAGTCAAACAAAAAGCATGTCCTCCCTTTAATGACGTAGCAACATTACCCGTCACGCGGAAGAAGAGGAACCTTCAAGCTGAACGGTACGAGCGCGGGCGCTCTCTGAACGCTGTGCTGTCCCGTCTCTTCCAGTGCAACCCCAACCTACAGGTGTACAACGTGTTCATAGAGAACATCGACGAGCGCCTGCCCAGGATAGCACTGTTCTCCACCCGGGCCATCCCCGCCGGGGAGGAGCTCACCTTCGACTACAAGATGCAAAGTAAGTCCCCCTCCTGTCACAATAAACCCCAGCTCTGTTTGATTTGACATGGCGTTGTTTTGAATTGAGGATCAGCTAGCAGTGCAGCGTAATGCCGAGGGTGTTGGAGCCGAAAGGGACTGGGTTCAACCCAGAACGCACCATTTTCATAGAAAATTTTTCAGACTAAAAATAATGTACAAATATGTATCCAGCTTCAAATTTAAAAAAAATCATAATAATTTAAACTAGATTATATTAGTTTCGGATCGTTTGACCCAGGAATTGCGATAGAGATTTGATTAATTGCACAGCCCTAGGATGAAGCCTCTCTGAGGGGAGTCCTTTGACTGAATGGCACTTGGAGGAGAGCCAGGCGGTGTGTAACTGTGTTTAATGTCGTGGCAGTTGATCCGGTGGACACGGAGAGCACCCGCATGGACTCGAGCTTCAGTCTGGCCCCTCTCTCCAGCATCCCGTCCTCTCCCAAGAAGCGCACCCGGGTGGAATGCCGCTGTGGTTCGGACTCCTGTCGGAAGTATTTGTTCTGACGCTCTGTGGCTTTGGGGGAAGACAAAGTACAATTTGAAAAGTATATTTTTCCATTGAACATTTTGAGGAAAATAATTCTGTACACATTTGTAGAATATTTTTGTATTGACCTGTTCATTGAATACATAATTAAAGCCATTTTAAGTCACAAATAAGTGATAGGGTTACCGTTATAGTCGCAGTTCTGAGCCAGAAAAGCTTTGATTTTCTTTTGGGCTCATTTTTACAATTTTGTATTTCAACTGAATATTTTTGAGTGATTGCTATTTAGCATGCTTTGTTTTACTTCTTTTTTTAAAACTTTTTTACAAATCATTTAGCTGTGTGTAGCATTGTTTGTTGAACATAAAGGTTACTGCTTAAAATCCGAGCCTTATCCACGTTGTTTGTACTACGTGTTGACGACCATAATGAATTACGTCTGGATGACGGTGGCCGTTCAAAATATACAGTGCAGACGGCTTGGGTCTTGTATTACCCCGTTCAAAGGTTAAAATGAGATGGGAATGTGTCATCGTGGATGGTGCAAAAATACTGCAATTCAAATCTCAGAATTGAAACCCTTTTAAACCCCCTTTTATTTTTAACAATTTTATTATTTTATATTAAGAACATTAGTTCAATTTTTATGGCAATATTTCTTTTTTTTATCAATGTAAAAAGTTAATCTAAAGACTTTTGGTATCCATTTTCCTTAAACACAGATTGTATTTATTCTGCCCTGTACAGTTCATTTTCTTTCCGCAGCAGGTATGTTATTTTACTTGCAGTCAAATTATATGTAAGCAATGTAATTGAGTCTCCTTTTTATTTTTTTGAGCGAAAGAAAAATGTAAATAAATTGCAAAGTAAATGTTGTCTTTACATTCATTTTTACCTACAGTTTTTGTGAAATTACTTCAACTTGTGGACAAAGCATACAGCAGGTATGCTTTGTATGCTTTGGTATGTATACAGTCTAGCTGTAATATAAGTTGAAATAAAACAAAACATGGCTATATAACTTATTCCCAACTGGTTACAATTCTTTGTTATACCTACAAATCAACTTTTACAGTAACTTAATAATTGTTGACTTCATTAATGGTCTGTTGTATAAATTGTAGACGGAGTCATACCTCAGCTTAGGATAAGAAGCATCGGATTGGCCACAACCTAGAAAGCCGCTGTAACAGAAACAAAAGGCCCAAAATCATTCAGACGCATCTTGGGGAACTAATGTCAATAAGTATGTATATTTAGGAATTATTCAATCACTTATCATTTTTGGATCTCAAATAAGTGACGCAGCTAAATCAATACATTGACCTAAAGGCAGCAAAATTTAACAATAATAGTGGGTCTCCCACTCCCTCCACTCTGCAGTAAACAGAACAAATGTCCTGGTTTCCCGTTCCCACTTTATCCAAAAAAGAGAGAACTCAAAGGGGGCTGTCCGAAACAGGAATGAAAGGAGGGTGTTCGTCTTTAGGGTACGATTCCCGTTCCAAAGTCGGACAGTGGCTACTTTAAGTAGCACCTTGCCCACGCCCCCCCCGGGTGGTTGGTCCACCTCTGCGTCAGAAGGCTGTGGCTCTGGTCCAGGGAGGGGGGAGTGGACTCGATCTCTCTCTGAGTTCCCTTGACTTCTGTCATTGACGACATGCAGGAAGAGCAGGTGTCTGTCGTGGCCGTATGTCCTGCAGTTGGACTTCAGGTCACACTGCAGCTCTTTGTGTGCGTCCACAGCACCGGCACCGGCACCGGCTGTTGTCCCTCAGCCAGCAGTGCTTTTGGGCTGCAGTCAGCTGTCGGAAGTTGTCACAGCCGTTCAGCGAGGGCTTCCCTTGGTCGCAGTATGGGCCGTACTTCTTCCCTTCCTCAGGCTTCCTCTGGTCGCTCTGCATGCTCCGGCCTTAAGGCTTAGTTAGGGTTCCACGTTGACGCAACGCAAGGGGGTGTACGGACCTATTACGTCCTTGCGGACCTTCCTTGTGTCCACCGCAAGGGCCTGACGTGCGCCTCCTAGAAAGTGTAACCTTGAGTCGAGGCAACGCAGCAGCAAGGGCTGTGTTTGGTCCACTAACTAACTAGAACCAAAACAGGTACCCGACTGCGTTGAAGCGACTGCATGGTCGTTGCGTTGCGTCAACGACCAACCATAACCCTTTAGCAGAAAGGTACCCTGTTTGTATGCCGGCCTAGCCTCTCTCCGTGGGTCCCTGTTGTCTGTGTGTCCGCCGGGTGCCACTCCCTTTCCCGGTCTGGGCAGGCGTCAGGGAGGGGGCCGGAGCGGTGGTGGCTCATGGCTGTCCACCAGGTCCTCGGCGTTCTGCTCACTGCACCGCTCATCCATCATTGATACTGCTTGAGTCGACAGTGGTACTGCAGTGGCAACACTGCTGCACTCTGCGACACTTGGAGCTGCCGAACCATCTCCAGCAGCTTCTGGGTCTGCTCTGGGAGAAACTTGGTGTGCCCTTGTGCCTGAACTAATCCAGCCTGGTGGAGCTCTGATGAGCTAGATCCTAATAAGTGCAGCTCCGGGTCCTCCGATAGGCTGATGCTGCCTCTCTGCGCTGTCTTCCTCTGGTGATGAAACCTTCTGACCATGACGGGAAGGTGGTCGTCTAAGTAGATGGTCGCAGGTGTTTGACGGCTTAATCCAACCAGGTCATGATTATTAAGGTGTGCAGGCGGCAATTGTTGCTGTCCTCCTCGGCTCAGCTTCTCCAGTACAACAGACTCAGTGCGGCTCAGAGGGTGGAATGGATAGGCGGTCGAAGCAGCGTGCTGAGTACGATTGAGCTCTTTTGTTAGACCAAAGGTGGATTCATAGATGAGGGAATGGATGGAAAGAAGTTCTGTGAACACAGACAGTACGAATAAGTAATGTGAACTCATCAACATTGCATTACATCTAATAACTGTACTGTCTATTATAGCTATTACCATGACCAGTGGATTTCTATTACTAGTCTTAAGCGTACTGTAATTAGTAGTCTATGCGCATATACATAACTCTGCAATCATACCAGAATATTATAATTAAACACACAAGCTACAAGTTATATACAACCAAACAATCACATAGGGGTAATCACAAGATACCGGAGCCAGCACTGGGTTTGCAAAAAAAAAACTGTTCATAGATAGCAGAGTTTTATTACCCAACCTCTTGTCTACCTATGGATACCAACCTCATCCTTGCAGGGATTAAGGATTACCCTGAAAAGGGCTTGGGGCTTAACATGTTTAACACATCACTCGCTCTTTATAGAAATACATATACGCTGTTTATGTACATTACTTACTGCACAATGAACCCTTATGTCTCAGACTGATGTAACAACACCACTAGTAAACCCATTGCCGAAGGGGGACAGCCTGCCTGGTCCCTAGAAATGTGCAGAATGAGAGATCTTGTAGGATGCTTGTGAGTAGGGACAGTATTGTGACGGGGCATTCTTAGGACACTATAAATTATATTTGCCAAATAGAGACATTTGTTTGGCTTTATGCGCTATCATCCGTTTCCTGTGGAGGGGCACCCGGGGTCACTATTGAGAGAAGCCTCCGTCACTGTAAAGTTGATTACAAAATAACAGATGGGAGAAAATCCTCTCTGTGTTTTGCTCTCACCTGCACCCCAGGTAACCTCATTAAGCAGAGCTGCTGAACCACTCCCACACTGTTCTCATTCGGCGCCAACCTGTGCATTGGCAGTGGCAGCACATGTTCTGTTACAAGAGGACCGTGGCCAAAACAAGGGGCACACTGAGCCAACTCTGGGTTGATTTGTAGGCGAGGCATGGTGCTAAGAGTTTATCAAAGAAAATATAGAAATGATTAAGCCCAGCGATTGACCTTGACAACACGCTCCCGACTGAGGAGGTGGGATGCCTTCCAGGTGATTGGCCCGGTGCCATACAAAGCAGTTTGGAAGCAATGTGGTCTGTCAACCTCCAAGCTCTGCCAAAGCACAAACCCAGAGGTCCATCACATGCAAAAAGACACCGGACACCTATTTAAAACATTCTTAATCGAAGCAAAGTTTTACGAGACATGTTAACAATGCTTCTTTCGCTTTGTTTGTTTTGGTCTCCTCCAACTAGCCTAAAGAAAAGCTGAGGTCTGGCTCGAGGTCTGCAAAGACCGACCACCGGCAGACCACTGGATATTTCTTTGCTGTATGAAGTGTGTGATTTGTAGTCGCTGTAATGATCCCTTCAGAAGCTGCCATTCATTTTAAAGAACATGCTGTTCTATGTTTTATGCCCAGACGAAAAGCTTCTGAGAGTATTGCTCTGTCCTTCCTCAATGACTCCTTCACTCTGCAAGCCCGTGCGTCACTCCTGTAAGAAACAATTGACATGATTGGAGCTTTTTGCTTGGAGGGCCCTTGGCTATCAGGGGCCCAAGTGGTCGCTCTCTTGTCAGATGGATGGGATTGTTCACATGGGGATTTAAACAAGGGTTAAAGAGTAACAAGAGGAACAGACTTGATCATTATTATTTGGGGCTGTTACATAAATGTAATGCAAGACAATACATCCTTTCCAGTAAGTGAATTGCAGATGTTAGAGTCAAGACCCTTTCTGTTCTTCCATTTCCAAGTCCTCAGAATCACGTGTAAAATTCCAAATTCCCTAAAGAAGGACCAACAAAGTAAATGTTAAAATAAATTGCCAGGTGTCTGATAGCAGTTTAAAGGAGGTACATTTTAAATTAAATTTGTTCAACCGTGGGACTTTAATAACCATAGATTTATATTTCTATCTTTCTGTTTATTTCATGTTTACTTTATCTTTTTGGACTTTTCCTAAATGACTATCTTCAGGCACATAATCTGTGTTTTCGTTAACAGTTGAGCAGAAAATCCCAAGCAGGTTTTGGACCAAACTTTAATAGTTTTAACACATTCAATGCTCTGTCAGTTCACTGGATTAGGATGAGGAAGCATTTGCAGGAGGAGTATCGTCAGAACCTAAACTCAATCCTTCCCTCGACCCCTGCTTCCTGTTGACTTAGCCATCTCCTCAGCATCCATACATTCATACTTACATATAGAAATACATACACCCACACACACACACGCACACACACACACACACACACATACACACACACACACACAGTAAAAATACAACGATTCCCCAACCTCAATCAATCAATTGCATTTTAAAGTCTGTTTTTTTGCCGCCGATACAATACACACAAAATAGCACAGAGGTCACAGCAAGTTTTTATAAAAGGTAGTCTGCCTGAAGCAACTCAAAACGTACTGCCAGGCTTGTCTGCATATGAAAAAAACAAGAATTGACCCCAGAAAAGCAGTTTTTTTTTTCAGGCTTGGTTTTCATCCATTCAAGTCCTTCTGCCATGTCCTTCAAAAAAATTTATCCGAAGGGCGGAAAGCAAGCAAAAAAATCAACCAAAACATTCCACGGTCACAGAAGGAGGATTTAGTCTCAAATCCATGTGTCCAGCCTTAAGAGAATATGTCCACCCAGTCCTTCATAGCAAAGAGGACTCTCTCGCTAACCCTTTACCCACTGACCGCAATTCATAGTCTCTGACAGGAGTTTGGTGACCTTGGAACTCCAGCAGTTATTCATCTTTCTTCAAAAGGTTGTAGACACAGTGGTGCTTTTTTTTCAGTTATTTTTTTACCGAACAAATCCTCCATTTTGTAATTTGGCAGAGAGGCTTATTTCCTGTATTGATTCTCTTTTTTCTCTTTTTTTATTTTTTTTTACTAATCCCAAATAACCACCTATTAGGTGGCATTTGACGATGTCACATCTGTGGAGTGAAGAGGCCCCCACCCCCAACCACCGGGATTCTTTTTGCACGTTTTTAGACATTCAAACCAACACATTACAATCTCTCCGTCTTGTCCTATCTTTTGCCCTCAAGACTAAGCAGCCGTTTTTGGGAACAAGACCAAAAAAGAGTTAATTATTCACCATGTAGTGTACACTAAATTAAATATTCTGGTGGTTTAGATGTTGCCGGAAGGTTGTGGGTTCAACCCCTGCCCCCGTGCCTCCGTCCCTCCCTCCTATCTGCTCACTACGACCTATATCTGTAGTCTTCATTTGCTTTGGATAAAAGCAACTCAGAAAGAAGCTTTTAAGTCTATAATTAAAGATGCAGTGTATAGAATTTGATGGCATTCAGCGCAACAACAATCGCTATCTTAGAAGGACCCTTCATATCTACATTTGGAGTGGGTCCTCTTCCATGGAGCCCACCACGTTTCTCCAGTAGCCCAGAACAGTCAAGTAGCCACCTTAACTTCTCCTATGACGTTGAAAAAGGTTTCAGTTGGTTGCGACATCACCGGCTAGATGCCACTTTAACCTAAACACCGCACCTTTAAGTAGTAAAAGAATCCCAACTAAAAAACGTCAGACCTTAATGTTATATTACCTTTATGACGGACCAATCAATGGACCAATCATATCTCAAATAGCAGTTGGGCTTACAGTCTAAGAAATTTAAAACACTGGGTCATTTTGTTTGTTTTCAATGACAGCTGCTCACTGCTAACTGATGTGTCTGGTGAGGGAGGATCTGCTCCAGTTAGCTTAGCAGTGAGCTTCTCACTACCCCAAGTCAGTTATAAAATGGAACCGCAATGGTTCCCTGAACGACACATCTTTTATTAACCAATTTAGTCACTAATCAATTTCTCTTCAACACTGCACTGCAGTCATGCATTACCGGCACTTTGCAGAGGCACCTTTTTAATGGCGTTTAAATGTGGAGCCCTGCAGTGCGTTTAATAGACAACTGTCATACCTTTAATATAAAATGACTGAATGAAAAATATCTGCTACAAAAGATGTAGCATTTGTATGTTTATATAGGACATGAATAATCCAATCAAACAATGGAAGCTAATACTTAATAAGTCTCTAAATGGGATGATTACCTTTATTTCTCTCGTCGTCAAACACAGCCCCACTTGGCTTAAAGGAGCTAATCCAACCATTTTGAGCAAGTTTCCTGTAAATGGGGATTAAGTTAATAATTAAATAATTATTTTTTTATATTAGTATTATGATTACTGTCCTTATTATATCAATTTTATTATTCTTTTTAATATTAGGCCAGATTTTTTTTGTTGTGGTTTTAAAACTCGAGTAATGAATAAAATAGTAATTATGATAAAAAGATTGGATTCTTTTAAATCTTAACTAAGATTATCAATCTAAGAAACATCTGTTTTCTTTATCTTAAACGTGGAGGACGAGTATCTGTATCGATACATAATCAAATTGAAAGTATTATCTTATCAAGACATTTAACATTAGATATTTTAGACGATGTAAAGGTTTCTGGTGGCTTACTCTTGGTTGGTCCATACAACCTAAACTTGAATGAATAAGGGAAATACAGACATAAATATACACATAATTATTATAATAAATTTGGTATGTTCCCTTGCCGGCTGTCTCTTCATACATATTAATACATCATGTTTTATTTTTTTGGATACCTTTCTTTATTCTCCAGATAATTAATATGCTCCAATAAACAGTAAAATGGTGAAATCAAAAATTTTATCAAAATATACCTTGGAGACTTGGTGAAATATACTGCATCAACGTAAACATGCAGAATGTTTGTATTAGTTAGAGATTCATTAATTACTTTGATTTATGTCTAGTTTTTTGGCTTTTAATTAGTGTTTGAACATAAAGTATTGGATACCATTTTAACATTGGTCTCTTGTAGAATTGGTTTAACTTTGGAATGCAAGAATACTACTTCATACCTCAGACACATTCTTCCGTTAACCGTGTAAAAACCCAACCGTGGACAAAATGGTGCAAACTCTCTGACCATCGCCCTGGGTGTGATACGCGACCACTTCTCAAGATGCTTGTACCGGATCAACCAAAGCCAAGACAATCCCCCCCCCCCACCACCTATCCCCCAGCAATAATCGTTCTCCAGAAACCCACCCTCTCATCCCCCCTCATCCTCCCCATCACCACTATCTCCTCCTCCACCCCCCAAACCCCCTCCCCCTACGCCTGCTCACATGACACAGTAAGGCTCCCGTGGCGGGTGAGGTTTAGTCCTGCAGCACGCCGGCAGGCTGGCCAGGAACCCCTTCTTCAGGTCCTTGTTGAGGAAGAAGCACACGATGGGGTTGACCCCAGCCTGGGCGAAGCTCATCCACACGGTGGTGGAGAGGTACCGGTGCGGCAGCGTGCACGCCTTGACGAACACGCGCCAGTAGCACGCCACGATGTACGGCGACCACAGCACCAGGAAGAGCAGCGTGATCACGTAGAACATCCGGCCCAGCTGCTTCTCCGCCTTGAACTCCTCCATGCCCAGCAGGCGCCGGTTCTGGTTGTGCAAGTTTTGCCGGATCCCCAGCAGGGTGGGCGGCATGGGGCCCCGGCCGAAGCCGGCGATCCAGTTGGCCGCCGCCTGTCCCGTGGCCCCCGGGCCGTGGAAGGTCCAGTTCTGGCTGATGGCCGGCACCATCTGCACGGGCTTCATCTTGCGGTGCTTGTACTCAAAGAGCAGCAGCTTCATGTAGACCACGTGCGTGGCCAGGATGAGCACGGCCAGCATCAGCATGAAGCCCAGCGTGTCGTTGGCCTTGAAGTAGCGGTGCTCGAAGATGCACTGGTCCTCCTCGCGGATGAACTTGTAGGTGCCCACGTCGAAGACGGGCGGGAAGGCCATGGCCACCGACAGCGTCCACACCATGCACACCACGGCCACGCACGTCCAGAAGGTCATCCGCTTGGAGTAGAAGCGGTGGTGGGCGATGGCCATGTAGCGCGTCACGCTGATGCAGAAGAGCATGAAGGCGGCGTGGAAGCAGAAGAGCACGGCCATGAAGGCCACCACCTTGCAGCTCAGCACGCTGTACGTCCACGCCGAGCCGTTCTTGATGGACACCAGGACGAAGGGGAAACACACGGCCGAGCGGATGGTGTCGGCCAGGCACAGGTCCAGCAGGAAGTAGTAGGGCGCCTTGTGGAGGGTGCGGTCCCGCAGCACCAGCAGGGACACCACCAGGTTCCCCACCAGGCTGACGCAGATGATCAGCCCCAGCAGCACCAGCTTCAGGTAGGTGGAGACGGCGGAGGCCGCCCCCCCCGGCCCCACGCCGCCCGCGGTCGCCACCACCACGCCCACCGGGCCGCCGGCGCCCTCGCTGCTCTCGTTGCCGTTGGCCATGTCGGGCAGCCCGCCTCCCACCCCAAACGCCTCGCCCGAGAAGGCCCTGCTCCTCTTCCTCCTCTTCCTCCTCCTCCTCCTCCTCCTCCTCCTCCTCCTCCTCCGGCGGCTTCACCTTCCGTCGTCCACGTGTTTGCTTCCTGGTTTGGGTTCACGCGGAACGGAATCGCTGTGGCGAGCATGGCCCCATTTCAAACACGATCTCCTTATACGGGCGCACTTCCTGCTGTTAATGAATTACAACGATTACCTGGAGAAGGGAGAGACAGGATGGAGTTAGGAGGTTGAATATGTGTGATTGAAGTTTTGGCAGACTCATTCATGCTTTTGAGAATAATTGTTATCCAACAAACGTTCTAGTCAATTATTTCATCCATTTTGTACAATGCAATAAAGGAAAAGTGTCACTACCTGGGGATTTTACTAAAAGGGTGGGGGAGGGGGCTGATACTTTTCAATGCTACTGCAAAGGTACCCTATTAATGCCAATGGGGTCCCCCTCCAGTGAGATAAAAGCCTCAACTACGGTTCCTGTAATGACTCTACATACATTGTATGTGTGTATGTCTGAGAGACTTCCAAATAGGTTTTGGTTAATCCAAAAGGGTTTTGAACCACTTGTATGTGTCTCAAATGATTTCTAAATGCGGTTTCTATTACTTGTTCTAATGGTCTATAAATTTTGACAAGTTACCTGCTCAGATATTTAACCATTTATTATTCAGGTTAACATATGGTATGCCATCATTATATTTTATAAATACATATTTAAAACACACATGTTGAATTCTCTTCCAAACTCCTCTGGGTGCTTAGATGCTTTACATTTGCTCATTTGCTGCTCGGCACTAGTAGGCCAACGGATCCAAATCCCTTATCCGTTCTATCCGTTATAAGCGACAGACGGTTTGTAGTTTAACGCCTACGGTACGTGATCGGTATAGGGACGACCCCAGCTCACGGTCAGCTCCACAGGAATACCGAATAGAGTGGAGGGGGGTGGGGCTTGGTTGGGGGGCTGGTGGTGGTTGGTTGGTGGTGGACGGCCGAGTCATTGTCAGAAACTGGGTAGCAACAGCAGTCGAACACCGCTGCTTTGGTCTCGGTAGGAGGGGGACGACGTGGAAATCACCAACCAACCAAAAAGCATTAAAAAACTAGACGGCATTCGTTTTTTAACACACACACACACACACGCACACACACGCACACACACACGCACACGCACACGCACACGCACACGCGCATGCACCCACTTGTACACCCACACACCGCATTTTCAGAATGGTAATTATTCAGGCATATTCAGAATATCATTTGTGTTGTTTTTTTCTAGAATTTTCTAGGATGGATTGTCCTGACATTTGAACGGTTTAGGAGCCGTAACACACAATTGGTGCAATATTTAAATTGAGTAAGGAGGTTTAAGGGCTAATCCGAGACGCCCATGTAATGTGGCCGACAGGGGGCGCTGTGCGCAATAGTAGTTCTCAAAACACCTTGACACATCACAGTAAATATTATAGCCTTTCTCCGTTATCTCGGCCAAGGCGTTCTCCGACATGTCACCTCGTAGGCCTACTTATACGGATCCCTCCCGGCATCGTTAGCACAGACCTTACCTCCTACACAACAAGCACTAAGGCCATGGATACACACACACATACACACACGCACGCACACACACACGATATTTGTGCGCTCTCCAGAAACACACGCTCGTCAAGCTGCACTCGAATGACATCATACGCATCGCCCTATTTTTGCGTCATTTTGCTTTTAATTGAAATCCATGATGGGGTGATCCAGAATCATATAGATAATGCTGCGCGACGTGTACGCGCACGGGCGTCGGGAACGTGCGGGCCTGCAGCTCGTCTAGGGCATGCGTCACGAGACACCACCGACGGCACAACCACAACAGTATCGGGACCACCGCGACGGAAGACGCCTCATGCATGCGTATAACACCACTGGTGCTCTGGAAATAAGGGCACGACGGTGGCAAAGTTGTATATGCCAGTGATATGTAGACATGAGACAAAATGGGGGTCTGGTGGTGACTATGTGCTTACCTTTAAATGGTATGCTTGTCTTCCCAGACAAAGGCTTGGGGTCTAGTTCTAAGGCCGGTTTAAAGAGGCTGTGGCGGTCCAACACGGCGCTAGAGCTCTTTACTTGTCATGTTTCAAGCAGTGTAGGAAAGCTTTAGTGATTAAGACAAAAAAAACATGACACCGACCAATCGGTGATAATCACAAAGTTGGACAACGGGCAAAAGCATCCCTGTCCCTGGGAATAACATAATGCAGAGACGCCAGGCGAACTGTCCAAATCTGAATGGTCGTGTGGGCTTTTTTTTTCTTCTTCTTCCTCTTCTTTAAAAAAAAGCCTCAATCCGCGTCAGCTACGCCTGTTGCAACCTCCCCCCTCTCACAACCACAGGGTTCAAAAGAGGCGAAAAACTACCGTTTTCTCTTTTTTCTTGTACATGTCATGTCTCTGGGTTCCGGGGTGACACTCCACCGATCAGAAAGCAGCTCCGAGCCCGGCGGCAACACGACACGACATGGGTTCGCTCCCCGTCCGCGATCCTTCACTGCCGCGTCTCGACGCCTGGTCTCCCCCTACGATATCATCCGAGCCTCGGGAATGCGTCTCTCTGAGCACGATACAGCAGCGAAGCGTCACACAAAGACATAAACCCCTCCATCCGCCCGATTTTCTTCTCCATTATTCCAGCGTCCAACCTGTGTTCGTTAAATCCATCATCGGGGCGTCCGGGTAATGAAAAGGAAGAAGAAAAAAAACACGCCTTTAGGTTAGTCACAGGGAGACTAAAAGTAGGAGCGAGATGTTTCGGTGCAATGGGCTACAGGGCCATCAGCATCACCAGCCACTTACTTGATGACAATCCTGTAGTGTCAAATGCGTGACGGTCCACATTCTGCTACCGCTATACAGGCCAGTCTACAGCTGGCGGCTTGTCAAACGCTCGGACACGGAGATAACACATCCACTTATCCCACGGATTCTGATGTGGGGATCGAACCACCGCAACGGTCCACCGGACGGAGTCGATAGCACGCCCGAAATGAGACGATCCTCCTGGCCGTACGAGGGCCCATTGGCTAGCAAGTGCAACCCGGGTCTCTTTCGTCTCTCCTCCTGCTCACAGCATCTGTTGTAAATCATCCCCCGGATCGGAGGAGATTCGGGTTCTTTCGGGGACGCATGCTGCGTAGCTGGGGTTGGCGATTGTGAGGAGAATAGAATCACTCCGGTAATACACTAGTACTACCACTCGGGCACCTCAATGTATCCTAATGGGCCATTAGGCGGATTTGGAGTGTATAAACTGTAGGTCCACGCAACTAAACGGAGATAGGAATGTTGCTGTGTGGTTGTTATTGGAGGATAGGACGTAATGCAATGCATCTGCATGGCTGTCATTTTCGAATAAAGCATAGAAAGTAATGTTTGTTTATCTTTTATTTTGTATGTGTGTGTGTTTGTGTGTGTGTGAGAAAGTGGGACTTAGAGAGGGTGAGACTATCTGTGTCTGTTTGAGCACGTTCCTGGCTGTGTGTGTGTGTGTGTGCGTGTGTGTGTGTGTGCGCGTGTGTGTGAGAGAGCGAGATTTATCTGTTTATACGAGGTACTGTCATTTTTGTATTTTTTATAATATAAGTACTTTTATAGTATAATTGATATGCAATGCAAATGTATATTTCTCATGCCAATTAAGCTTTTTTGAATTGAATTGAGAGAAAGAGAGAGAGAGAGAGAGAGAGAGAGGGATTGTAAGATACTGTGGGTGGGTGTTTGTGAGAGAGAAAGAGAAATAGTATGTGTGTGTGTGTGTATGTGTGTCTGTGTGTGTGTGTGTGTGTGTGTGTGTGCGTGGGTGTGTGTGTGTGTGAATGAGAGATAGAGGACTATAATTACTATTTGTAATTGTGTGTGTGTGTATGTGTGTGTGTGTGTGTGTGTGTGTGTAACTAAGTTCACGGTTATCTCCCAACCGTGGCCTGATCAGGGTGAGACCCTGTTATCTTGGGTGTTTTTATTGTTTTTATTCCAATGTGTTTCATTAAAGAAACACATTGGAATACAATCCTCCAAACCCATTGATTATTATCAGTCCCAATAAAAAGAATACATCGTGGTGTAAACTGGAAGCTCTCTTCTAAAGATATCTGTGATTCTTGGAAAAAGTGACTCACGGACCAATCTTTTTTTTTTTTTTTACTGTGATACATGAATATATATGTAGCTGCCTAAATATTCATTTTATTTAAATATAGGTGGTCCGATCTGGTTGAGAGCACACCCGTCTGCTAATATTCCCACCAGAGAGCAGTTTTGTTGTGGCTCAAAACATTAACATTCATTTAGCGAGCTGAGCATGTTGGTAGTTGAACATCCTAATCTCTTTCATGGCACACATATAGAAAATCATCACATATTTTAGTTTTAATAAACTGGCTTATCCACTGAAACCGTTTTTGGTATTATTCAGTGGATAGTGGATTAAAAAAACAAACTTTAGCATTAGTTAATAGTTGTGCTGTTCTGTTCTGTACCGGTTATATCTAAGCCTCAGTTATTGTGGCCCACAGTTGCAATAGTGTGCAATAAAGTGATTCAATAATTTCTTTGTAGAATTCAAACCAACACAAACATTTTCAAAATTAGCCATATGTCAATTTCAGACTCATCTCAACAAACACAAACAGCACTAGATCAGTCCAACAGCCTCCTTTGTGTCATTTCAAGAGTTGTGAAAACAGTATTTTCTGAAAAGTAACTTAAGTCAACTGCATAATTAACACTTTTTTGCAAGTAAATGGAAGGTTTACAGTATGATAACAACCTGACGAAGTTGTCATTGTCATTTATGTTCTTGTGGTTAATTTGTCATACCAATATACATTTCCTGTGGAAAAACTCCCTCTCTCAACACTTTGTGTCTGTGTACGTTGTTCTTTTCCATTCTTAATTTTGAGTGATCTCCTCTCAGCTACCTAAGAACAGGAAGACCAAAACCAAGAGATACAGGGTGAAAAGATAGCAGGTAAGATTATAATCTAATAAAGCATTTTGCACCGAACAACAATTGGCCAATAGAGGTTATGAGATTTTAAATGAGCCATACGTTTGTTTTGGTCTGGAACATGTTTATTGGCTTTTGTCCGATTGAATGGTGATGGTCTACAACTCAATTTTACAACACTTAAAATGAATTCTCTTAAAATGTATACTTTGAATACTTTTTTAGAAGAATGAGAATTTGTATAACCCAAATACAACACAATCCTCAAATCCATCATAAATCGATGGGAAATTACTCTGATTTTCAACGTGATCTTTATACACCCAGATCTTTCTACAATGCTGGATGAAAACTTTAAATATAAAAGAGTAGGCCTACATTACTTAAATATCTTGAGTCCATCTCATATGATTTCATATTCCAATCTCAAGAACAAAATGTACTTTTGATGTTCATCCAGTCAATTACTTTGTACTTCTCCACTTCCGGAATCTCTTAATGTTATAGTGTTCATAAATATTTGTTTGAATTTCTTAAGAAATGTCACCTTCCAGAATGTACATAAAACTTAGTTGAATGAATCAAACATTGTACACATATGCCCCAAATCCGTCAAATAGTTCACATTGTCCTCACTTAGTGAAGTGCCAGGAGTGTTTCATGTATCTGGTCTACAGAAGGTCTACTAAATATGAATATAGGCCTACTAATTATCCCAGATAACAATGGCGTCAATGACATTTAGTTTAGTGAAGTTAAATTAATCCATAGTACATGTGCAACACACAATAATGCTAACAAAAATTAATAGGTTGTAGTTCAAATCAGAAAATACTATATGATACAGGCAGATCATTCCAACAAAGACTGCATTTCCGATTTAGAGTAATATCCAGCTTTCTGTTGTTTAGACATCAGCTCCCCCACACATGCATATCAAAGTTTTAAGCATGCAAGCGGTGTAATGATTCAGATGTAAACGAAACCTAGACACCCACAAATCGAAAGCAGACCTAATATAAATCTACCAGTTTTCCATCTGCAAGCCAGTTTTATATGAATGGCTTACTACTGAACCATAGTCTTAATCCATGAAATTCTATTGTTTCTAAAACAGTAAATAATAACAAACCGTATTATTAAATTACCAACAGCATGTGGTTAACACACACACACACACACACACACACACACACTTTCTCTCTCTCTCTCTCGCTCGCTCTCTCTCTCTATCTCCCTCTCCACTGTTCATGTCGCTATTTAATTGCTTATTATTTATTATACAGCTCCCTGGCCCGTGATGTTAATGAAAGAAAGTAATTCATGTGGTAACCTTGAAATAAGACGCCTAGTTGACACCACAACACGCCACGTTGCAGCGCACCTCTCACGCTTCTGGGACGTATGTGGGACAAGCAGGATGTGTTGTTCTAGGCGTGACATTGAGATGCAGGCCTGTGAAAAAAATAAGCCCGATATGCAACATTAAAGTTACACACCACAACATGGTTGAATGCTTTCACCTTTCTGTTTTTACGTTGTTTTTGAGACCCCTCTCAAAGTTCCTTCCCTCATTAATTGGGCTGTTATATTTCAATTATGCATTTAATTGTTTCTTTAATTCTTCATGACTTTTTATGGGGTGCTTCCACTTAAATTGTTAGCTGTTAAAAGATACCAACAAAAGAAAGACGAACGAGATAGCACGACGAATACAATATAAGATAAGATAAGCTCCAAACGCTGTTTCCAGACGTGCACATTTACTTTTGTAGTTTGATTCATCCTGTCTCGCATCTTCAACAAACACAGACCCCAACGAGCAACACAAACAACACAACACACTAAACAAGCTTAAAACGCGGCGCGGAGCCCCTTATCTTCCTGCGGTAACGCTGCGATGCGATCTGCGTATACGACACTTTCGATGCAGTTTGCAGCTGTGCGCGACCACAACTTTTCTTTAAGATAACCAAGTTCTGCGTTGAACATCAATACCCTCTTTCGACTTTCTGATAGGAAACCGAAGCCTCACGGTTTTTTTTTATGCTGTTTTAAGTTTACGATATAACCATAGAGGCCTGCCCTACACACATCCATCTATGGGCCTTATGCGCCGGGCGGCCATGCTGGTTCTGCACGCTAGCTGGGTGGGTGTTTTTTGTGGATCACATAATGTCTCACCATGTCTTCTGCTGTGGCACCACCGTTAAGAAACCAGTAGGACTCTGGGATGCCCGGGACCTCCAGCGAGACCTTTGACTGTGGGAGGAGATCGGAGAGCGAAACCCGCCGAGAACCAGGGGCTAGGAGGACCAGGTTGCTCTGTCCCCCTCCTCCTTCTCCTCCTCCTCCTCTTCCTGGACTAGAGGGGTCGCTCTCCCCGTCCGACTCCGGAGGTCAGGTACGAGCGTAATATGAGGGTTATATGTGATTATATCTGTGCTGGTTTAAAAAGTAATGCCTGGAAGGGATTCCCCAAAAATCTTAAATTAGAAAATTAGAATGTTTGAATATTTATACAAGTTAATGTTAAAATTAAAATAAATACCTCAAATAAACATTTAAAAGTTTAAATTACGTTGTTTTATTTTCTCCAAACAGTGAGGGCAGATGCAAATAGTGCATACTTTTAAAGTAGTGAGTCAGTCAAATATTGTGTGTATTGCACGTACAAACATCATTTTCATCTTGAATGTCCACACTTTTTAAAATGTTTTTCTCCTCCACCCAGTGTAATGAACCGGGAGGCAGAATGGAGGAGGAATCAACGGATCTTAACAGCCGGCGGAACCAGTACAGACCCTCTGTATTACGGCAGGGCCAAATGCAGGCTTCTAAACACCATATTGGTACGCACATATATCTCTATCTCTAAATGTTGAATTCTCCCTTACATAAAGTGTCTCTCATCAAATCTGTATTTTATGAATAGGACACAAAGTGACTAATTGCCAATTTATAAAAGTGCAAACATGCTAAGGTTATAACCAAGGGGTTTTAAATAATAATTTGAGTTATCCCATGGACCAATTTCTTTTTATATCAAATACAAATGTTACAACAGACCGAAGTTGTGTTTGGTCGCAGTGTTGCTAAGCGTCCTTGTATCCACTCAATACAGAGAACAGTTTACACACTCAGCCAGTCCTAGACCCGGAGTCAGAGATCCAGGACCCAGGCCCCGGCTGGTGGTCGTCTCCCCCACTGGGAGCTCCGTCTCCTGGCCGTCCTGCTGGCGCCTCCTCCCCTCTCCTCCTTCGCCCCTCAAGGAGAGGAGGGAGTCTGCATCACACCCCCCAGCACGACCAGTGAGTTCATGCACACATTCACACACCGGCAGCGGAGTCAACCACGCAGGGCGACAGCCAGCTCGTCAGGAGCAATTAGGGTGAGGCGCCTTGCTCAGGGACACCACGACACTCAGCTAGGAGGAGCCGGGGATCGAACCAGCAACCTTGCGGTTACCAGCCAGAGATGAGTTAATCAACAGACCGTTGGTCAGCAGACCTTCTGCCCGCTCCTCAGTCCATACTGTGAGGGAAGGGGTGACATGTCTTCTTTAAGCTTTTCTCTCCACCATTATTATATTTATATAGCATATAGACCTAATGATAATCATATATTACCATGCAATGTAGCAGTAATTTTCTTCCATAGTTGTCATGCGGGCGAATAGTTGCCTGTTGGCAGATTTAGATCACATGCTTCCTAAAACCTTCATCATCACTTTTCCGTGGCCTACCCCCACTCCTTAATAGCCTTACAGTTGTTTAACCACGGAGAGGCTCTAGCTAGTAATTTTGTCCCCGATCTAGCTCAGGTGAAGAGGGGATTCACCTGAGACAGCGATAATCGACTTCATTGTAAAAAACCCTCGCTCTCCAAGTAGTCTTCCTTTCACTATTCCATCTGGCTCATGATAACCACCCTGGCCTGCTGACCACGCGTCTGTGTCTGACGTCGGCCCCTTTCGCTCACATGACCCCCCAGCGACCCCAAACCTCAGCGTCATGAATGTATCAGTAGCCACAGTAAGCCTCATGTTCACAACCTCTACGATCTAAACTGTGTGTGTGTGTGTGTGTGTGTGTGTGTGTGTGGGGGGGGGGGGGTCCACTGGTCAGTGTGTGTATCTATGAAAGGTGACCCCGTCCCTGCTCATGTCCCTCTGCTCCCCTGGACCCCCCCCTTCAGGTAGGCCACCTGGGCTGGGCTGCTTGGACCGGTTCCTCTGGGCTCCGGTGTGGATCGACGACGGCCGATGGCGCTTCAGAACGGATACTCCATCAACTCCTCCCCGGAGGAGGAGGAGGAGGAGGAGGAGAAGGAGGAGGAGGAGGGCGAGGGGGCCGGCGATAAGGAGCCTCTGATTGGGTTTGAAGGAGGTATGTGATGAGGGTAATCCTGATCCTGGGGCCCTTAGGGCTCGTGGCCGCCCCCCGCGGGCCCCCGCCGCCCCCCCCCCCCCCCCCACGCCGCCGCCGCCCCCCCGCCCGGGGCCGCCCCCCCCCGGCCGGGGGCCCACCCCCCCCCCCCCCCCCCCCCCCCCCCCC